>JBBJLR010091102.1:0-10354 GCA_037577145.1 Brachypetersius gabonensis | reverse complement strand
AGAGAGAGAGAGAGAGAGAGAGAGAGAGAGAGAGAGAGAGAGAGAGAGAGAGAGAGAGAGAGAGAGAGAGACTATAATTAATGCACACTGACACCCAGAGGTTGGTTCTGAGTACAGCAGAAACAGTTATTTTATAGAACACATGATCACTGACACCAAACCAGACACTATTTGTAACAGAGGCAACATGACATTTAAATAACTGTAAACATTGATTAGCTTCACACCATGACTGTGGGAACATCCTGTACAGAAATCACATGACTTGAACTTGCATGATCATATGACAGTTGCAGGCTTCAGAATATATGGTAAGGAACACAGAACGCAGCGTGACTTAAAAAGTACCGTCTCTTATCTTTGGCATCTTGTATTTGAGGTTTGTAAGGGTTTACACACCTACCTTTACTCATGATAAACTGATTTGTTAATGACGCATTCGAGTCAGCTACTCTGTAGGGTATTTCTGTATATGTAAATTTACGTATATCTAAGTTTTTTGCATTTCATTTTCCGCATACAGACTGTGTGGAATGGGAAGGAAGCGAAACACTTCAACAATCTTTACATACTACGTGAACCTCTTACTTCAAAAAGCAGTAAGATAGGCAGTAACAAACTTAAAAACGTTACAACATTGCAGCATGAACAAGAACATGCATTACATAGCATGAATTATTTAATTACCACAGCCATTATATATATGGAATAATACTGATTATTATATGCTGATTCAATACACTGTATCAATGTCAGAGAGACAAGACCCATCTAATGCTGAAATGATTAGGATTTGATAAACAAGGACAACATTATTTGAAACCATGGACACATAGTAATTATATACTCAACATATCTGAAACAGTTTCAGTCTGCACTAAAGCCAAAGGCCGCTTCACACAGGACGCACGTTTTAGGGGTCTTGATTGTTCATAGTTTATTCACAATGCTCCGCTGCAGCTGATGATAACCATCGGCAACAATCAATCCGTTTATCTCTTCTTCCTCAGTGTGTCCTTACTGTTAAAAAATTGCGAGCTTTCATGTGGAAGTTTCAATGTGTATAATCTGAATGACACACTTTTTGTGAAAGAACCACAGGATGACTAAACATTAAGCCCCAATTAAATACGAAATATCCTGTCAATCACACCAGCAAGTCAGTGAGAGAGATGCTCAGATAGAGGATCATACCACAGAACAAAACACATTCAAAACATTCAGGAAAAAGATCTTGGGCTGGGACAATAAGCAATTTTAGAGACTATTAGCAAATACAGACTTGCTGATATATTATGAGCACATTTCACACTTTTTAACTTTTAACCTGTTACCACCTCCAGCCAGCCTGTAAGTGCTTCAGCTCATATTGGTTAGCTTTTATTTGATTTTGTATGTTGTAGTTATTATTAAATGTATCCTGGGTTTTATTTATTATCATTATTAATATTTTAATTATTTAATGCTTCAATTATTTCATATTTATTTATAGTGTTATTTTGTGTTACTTTTCAGTTGCTTTTTATTGACCGAAATTGGTAGATGATTCATAGATTAATCCAAATAACAGTGTAACAGTGTAATTCCATAAATCATAAATAAAGAATCTAAAAGAGAGTGAAAGCCTGTATGTTAATGCGGTTAAAACAGAGCACTGCTACTGGATCGGCAGCACCCAACCTGCTGTATTCAAATATCTGAGTCTGTATGGGAACACAAGCATTGCACAATCATTATCATACTCACAATCATACTTTATTCTCTGCTGCTAGAATAAAATACCGGTCAAAATACTGTTTTCATCCTCAATTGAACTGAACGTTCAATTGAACTGAACTCAACTAAACGTCTCGTTTAGTTGCTCTTGTGTTCTGTCCTGTTTGTACTTGTGTTTTTGTTCTGTGCTGTCCTGTCCTGCTCTTGTGTTGCACCATGGTGGTGGAGGAACATTGTTTCGTTTTTACTATGTACTGTGTGTATATGGCAGAAATTACAATAAAAACTTACTTGACTTGACTTGAACAGAAAAATCCATGCATCCTTAATTATACTGTATAATATAAATAAAGATTGAGAGCAGCAAAAACATGCCTGGGTGAATCTTTACAACCATCTCACCTCTGCAGTTGCACATTACTGTCCAGCTCATCTCCAATCTGCTGCAGACACTGTGCAAGTCTCTTATGACTGGGGTCAACCAGCTCGTTCCCACCTAACTGGCTCCTGGTTACCACCGCACTGCTGTGACGATGAACCCGCTCGTAGATAAAACTGCGGAATAAAGAGAAGAAAGGAGTCAGGGCACGGCGGCAGGATGAAACACGAAGATAAATGGAATCAAAAGAAAGAAAAAAGGAGTGGACACTCACTCTTTAAGCAGCGAAGATCCTAATTCTAGTAGTTGATCATTGCCGGCGCCTTTGAACACAGATCACAAAGAGAACACACCGAATGCGGGTGTGAAGGCAGTCAGACAGACAGAGAGATGAGTCAGATAACGCACTGCTCGTGTCATGTACGGGTGGGTAATTTGACAATACCTTACATACTTAAATGGACCAACTGCATGTTTCATTGCAAAAGGAGTATAATTGGCCTGGTTAAATTGGATTTAGTGCACTGCAATTTGTCATAGATTAGTAAAAATCATTTAAACAATTTCTTTGGCCATTACAATTGATCAGATTTGACAAAAAATAGTACTGTAACTTACAAAAATAATAGCGCAATATATCAAACGGCATTTTTTACTTATCATAACATATCACCCAGTCCCTAATCATGGGGTTTGTAGCTTTTGACAAGATGATTTAAATCTGGAACTATGACGCACTTCAATGGTTCTATCTTCTCGTATGTCAGAAAAACAAAAGGTCATGAAAGTGTCTTCAAGCATCATGACACATTTTTGTCACATTGTCCACCCCAATATCATGTGCAGTGTTAAGATATGGCTTTGTATATATTTTTAACTGTAAATGTGCAGATGTACAACCAATTAAAAAAAATCAGCTCTTCAAAACAGCATCAACACTGACACGAGACTAACAGCCTCTTGACACAAACAACATAAAAATGCCTGGATGGAAACATTGGTCCACACAGCAATTCAGATGTTTAGTTTCAGTTTCTTTATAGCCAAAGGAAAATGACACAAAGCAAAACCACATCAATTTCCACTGTTGGCTGTTTTGACTCATCACTGACTAGAAGTAGATTCTTGTTATTTTTGTGTACACACCGGACAGGACGTGCCGATTTTTAATAAAAAACACAGACCGTGATATTCAACGCACAATACTAATCAAAGTTGCATCAGAGGTTTTAGTTGGAGACGTGGAATAACTCTGATTCCACCAAGCTGACAATATTTGATTATCGATAAGGTAGCATTGTATTGTATATAGATAAATATCCCATATATATATGATTAATCTAGATTAATTCCAAGATTACAGAGATTAATCTAGATTAAAAAAAATATCTATGCCCACACCCAATATATATATATAATATAAAGACTCCATACACTGACTAGTCTATGCAGAAAAAAAATGAAATGCAATTTTCCATTCCAACATGGTATTTTTTAAAGAATTTACTTAAACTGAGCATTTAATGCCTCCCATAAAACATCTGAATGATTGAACATTGCTGAAAAAGATCTGAAAATATTGTGAACAGAATTTAAATTATAGTAAGTTCTTAGCCAGAAAAAATAGCAAAAGGAACAATCTATAACAGTAGCACAGAAGATGAAGAAACCGCCCAGTGATTTTTTTTTTTTTTTTGCCCTCTTGTCTGTGGCATGATGACAACAATAGAACAACAAGCCATTCAGGTGATTTCTTTAGCTAAAAAACTAAGCTGCCTTAATTAAGAGTTAAGAGAATTTTACAAGGGTGTCCAAAGGTAAATCAAATGGTACAGGGTTAACATGAAATAACGTGAAAACAATATTTATAAAATATGAATAAAAATAGTATAGAGTTAGGGTTAGAGAGAACTGTCAGTGGTAGAGTGTTAAATCATGTTTTTTATTAACAAAGAGCAGGCTAAAGGAGTTGAACCTAATGGTTTAGTATCTAATCAGAACAGAGACATGTAAACTACGCAACATAAATATGAACAAGATGTTTTTGCTTTTAAATCATAAGATGACATGAAAAAACAAGGTAAATTTTAGAATATTAAAAATAATCTTAATATATGACAACAGTCTTTAATCTGATCACAAACAAATAGGTTTGCTATGCTAATGCTTTAATAGAATTCAGCATTTGGAAATTGAGATCATAAAATGTAGAAAGAAAGGATTAACTGTACACAAAGTGTGGAAAGCATACTACTGATCTCTACTAAAAGTAATAATGTACTATCATCTGTATCATTTAAATTCGCTTAACTGTATGTTACTTACGAAGTGAAGTGAGAGAGACCATTCTGTCATATGTGAACACACCACAGCACGAAAGTCCTCCTCTGCATTTAACCCATTCACTAAGTGAAGCAACGGGCAGCCAGGAACACAGCTCCTGGGGAGCAGTGTGTAGGCATGGTACCTTGCTCAGGGTACCTCAGAAGTGCTTAGCAGTCTTGGGAATCGAACCCACGACTTCCTGATCGCAGGGCGAATGCCCTAACCACTATGCCTCTTCGTAGTATTTATACCCAGCATTGTGGCAGTTGGGTGGCCTAGTATTTATACCCAGCATTGTGGCAGCTGGGTGGCCTAGTGGTCAGGAAGTTGCCCCTGCGATCAGAAGGTCAGGGGTTCGAACCTCAAGACTGCTTGTGGTACCTCTGGTACCCTTGAGCAAGGTACTGTCCCAGCACACTCCTTATTGGTGGCAGCCCACTGCTTCACTTGGTGAATGGGTTAAAATGCAAAGAAATACATTCAAACTGTGTTCTGTGATTGGTTTATGCCTAACTATAAGACACCACTTGACTTTATTTTACTTTATACCAAAATGTATTTTATATGGATTTATATTTTCATATTGCTATTAGATTGATTTTTATTTTACATTTTGTTCGCGTCTTTGTGCGTCATAACCTCGTGGATCAGTAAACGTTTTTGATTCTGATCCTCCTTCAGTTTCACTCAGACCTCACAGCTGATCACAAACAAAGTCAGACAGGTGACGTCACCCCCTTCTCTCAAAAAAACTGAACATCACCTCAAAACTACACTAAAACTCTCAGCATGGCACAAAGCCCACCGCCCAGTGGAGATTAAGGACAAAGTATCCTTGACCTGAACATCTGTGAGCTGTGTGAGTCTTGCTGATGCTGCTGTTGATTACATTTTTAGACTAGTAAGTTAGCCGAGAGGCTAACTGGAGTTAGCAGCAGCTGACAAAGAGGTGAATTCCGCCACATTTCTGCGTTACATGGATCCCTTGCAGCTCTACTATAAAGACACCATTCTCGTGATGTGTGCTGCATAAAAACGGCATAAAATGAGGCGTTTAAAATGTCTTTTTTCTCTCGCCACTTACCCGCATCGCCCTCTCCCTGCGCTGCCATGTTCCCTCTCAGAATGTTTTTGCCGTCCACTTCCGCCTCGCGTGACGTGTCGGTTTGGGTGGGAGGAGAGGGCGTGGTCTTGAAGCTCCGCCCCCAAGACGGTCAGCTGTCAGAGGAGGAGGCTGTACATACTCATCACAGTACACTCATCACAGGGTTAATCACTTTACAGTGTACACTGTCATCTCTGTCACCTCGGGACAGTGTGGCTTAGTGGTTAAGGAGTTGCCCCTGCAATCAAACCGTTGTGGGTTTAAATACTCACACTGCTACAGTCATCACTGAGGTACCCTTGAGCAAGATGGCGTCCCTGGTTGGTGGCAGCCCACTGCTTCACTTGGTGAATGTGTTTAGTGCAGAGAACGAATTTCACACTGTTTACACTGTGTACTGTGAAGTGTTCAAGCGTCACTATAAGAGGCCACTTAACTCATCACTGTATATTAATTACACTGTACATTATCACCACTGCACACTTATCACTGTATACTATCATCACTGTACACTCATCACTGTACTAATCATTGTACACTATCATCACCGTACACTATAATCACTGTAGACTTCACAGTACACTCATCACTGTACTAATCATTGTACACAATCATTACAGTACACTCATCACTGTATACTATTATCACTGTATACTCATTACTGTACCCTTTCATAATTTACACTCTCGCCACTATACACTCATCACTGTACATTCATTACTGCACAGTTAGTAATGTACACTCATCACTGTACTAATCATTGTACACTATAATCACTGTACTGATCACTGTACACCGTCATCACTGTACTCTTCACAGTACACTCATCACTGTAAACTATCATCACTGTACACTTTGTCACTTTTCACCACAAGTGTTTCCAGGTGAAACCTTTATTAGAGCTCAGGAAAACCAGTAAACTACAAGTACAACTACAAGGAAATTACTGAAAAGCAGTTTGGGCTGGGTTTTGCCATTGAAATAACAAAAGAAACAACAACCATAATTATAATAGTGTAACAACAACAACAGTCATAATAATAATAATAATAATAATAATAATAATAATAATAATAATAATAATAATAATGATAATGATGATGATGTTGATGATAATAATAATAATATATTTTATCTATGAACCCAAATCATTATGCGCTAAAAGACCATACCAATATTAGAATTATACTACAAAACTCCCCAAATCAGTTTAGGATATCTGTTAAAGAGCAAACTAGTGTATTACTAGTGTAAGCTTAAAAGCAATCTTATTTTTGCTAATTTATCCTCTTTTAAGATCTTTTTTCTAAAATTTTGCTCACCCAACTGGTGCATTATTGTTAGTATTGAGCTTAATATAACCATCTATACAATATTTAAAATGTTAAATAAGAGTATAACATATTCATTATGTTTATTGTAAGTTATGCAAAAAAGAAAAAAAGTGCTGAATAAACATATAAAGTAGAGGGACAAACCATAATTAAAAAAAAGGTGTGAAACACAAAGAAAGTCCATGAGGTTATGAAACCAAATAGAAGAGGTGAGTTTTAGGATGAGATCTTCAATCAGAGAAAGAGACGTGTCCGTATGGGGTCTATTCTATAGCTCTGGACAGTCGTTTAGTAGTTTTGAGGGAGGGACCGCAGGCCCAATCTGGGAGTATGTCTGAAGAAGACAACATCACTAAGGAGGGACCAGGCCATGGAGAGATAAAAACATGTAATATGCCTTGTCCCATACCAGAAAATTTCATGTAAATGTCTTAAAATGAATGGTTGGGAGTCAATAGAATTTCTTTCAAATGGTCTGTTTTATTCTTCTCTGCTCCCAGATTGAGACCTAAATCAACATAATTTTCAGTCATGTAAAGTGTACCACAGCCAGTGAAACGAATCCGTTGTTCCTGTCCTGCTCAGAGACCAAGTTGGACAGGAGTGATGTCATCATGTAACAACACAGTCGGAGTTTCGGGATCCTGCCCTGTCCTGCTTGGGTCACGAGTGCAGTGACTCAACAGCTCGGATTAATCTGGCTGTTATTACCAGGTGAAACAGGGTGCTGTGCTCCCAGAGCCCAACACTGCCAACATCTTAATCCCCCAGGGCTTCACATTCCTTCAGCACTTTATATGAGGCACCAAACCTCAGTATGAAAATATAATAAAAAACTTGGGAGTGGGTTCTTAAGGTCATAGTTGGTACAAAAATGAAAGGAAACAGCTGTAATGGAGTCTCTAATGGAGCAAGAACCCACAATAAACCACTTGACCCCCCCAAAGATTACAGGTAATCAGATTCATCAGGAAAAATGAAAGTGTGATACTCAGAAGTGCACTTCATACTTCCTGCTGCTTCACAAGCTCAACCCTATAGAGTATCAGTATAAAATATAGATTATAATTTACTTCTATAATTGTTTTATCTTTATTCCAAGTTGGCCTACTCTTTTTGCTGGTGTTACTGTAGTATACTGAAGTGCATATTGAAATATATACTGAAATGTGTGCATATGCTTTAATGATTATACTTTAAAAAACTCAAATAAAGAAATAAGGAAAACTGTGTTTTTTGTCAGCTCTGACTGTTAGTTAAAGAACTTCAGTATGCCTCATTTGTCACTAATGTGAGGTGTAGTGACAGAAACAGGTCGTTTTTAAACGTTAGAACAGGTCCAGCCTGAGGGCTTTATGAGGCCCTATAAAAGGTCTTGTTCTAGTTCAACAACACTCAGTTCCAGGTTCCCTCGGGCTTCAGCCCTGCTTTACACACCATAATCATGTAACGTCTCAGGGTGCCTGCCGTTAAAGGCAGCCTTTAGTAAGAGTATGTTTGTGGGGTGCACGTTCCACAGGTGTGGGGTTGGTCTCAGGGTGGCTGCTGTTAGAGGCAGCCTTTAGTAAGAGTATGTTTGTGGGGTGCACGTTCCACAGGTGTGGGGTTGGTCTCAGGGTGGCTGCTGTTAGAGGCAGCCTTTAAGTTCAGTTAATGTAAATGTTCACGGTTTGGTTTAGTTCAGGGTGGCTGCCGGTAGAGGCAGACTTTAAGAGTGAAGCCACGTGTTTGGGTGTTTGTGTGTGTGTTTAGCAGATTGGCTCTGAGCTTGTAAGGAGCTCGGATGCACCTGTTGATTACACACAGGCCTCCAGTTTAAAGCACTCCGGGCTTAGAGCTCAGGCAGGAGCAGTGAGTGCTGAGTCTCCACAGCTGGGGTCGTTAGGAGCTGAGTGAGTGTGACGCGTGATTGGCGGAGAATCAGAGTCATGGCGTGTGGTCACCAAAAACCAACATTCAACATCTTTGTGAGTTTGAGTGTGTGAGCTGGAGGGAATGTGGAACTGTAACAAAGTAAAAGAAACCGTATTTTGCATACAGAGGACAGGAAAAGGGTTCCCGTCTCAGCACTGGAGACAGAGGTGGACCTTGCAAAGTGCATGACTTGAAGTACCAAGGAGGGTGAAGATTCCTTGGAGTGCAGTCAAAGGGGTCCTGTGCTTCTGTGTTGGACTTTAAGTGCTAGTGTTCCTAATAAACTGTCTCTCTGGAACTCCGCTGTGAGCTGCTGTGTCTCTTTCCCCTTCAGACGACATGACAAACCACTGCTTTACAATTTGAAAAAAGGTGCATGTCACAAATGTAGATAATAAAATGAAAACCTTATTTTGTGCCTTTCATTTTAGCTTTTAAATCATGTTAATCATGAGCATTGGCTACAACATTATTTGTATGTACTGAAAATGTATACACTCTGACGAAGAGAGTTTTTACAGGTGTTGGATCTAGTTAGATTAATGAGAGACAGGGTGGGGCACCAGGCATTGAAAACACCACACAGTGGCGACACCTGCTGGCATACATAATCGTCCTTAATGCGCTATTTGGGCAAAGTAAAGATGTGCCTGACCATTACACCAACAGGCATTTTAATGACATTGCACTCAAATCCATAGGCGTTAATGTAGAGTTGGGCCCCCTTTACAGCTATAACAGCTTCCACTCTTCTTGAAAGGCTTTCCACGTGATTTTGGAGTTTCTGTGGGGATTTGTGACCATTCACTCTATAGAGCTTTTATGAGGTCAAACACTGATGTTGGACCAGTTCATTGCAAAGGTGTGAGGTCATGGCTCTGTGTGGCCAGTCAAGTTAATCCATACTGAATCCACAGCCATATCTTTATGGAGCTTGTTTTGTGTACTGGGCCACAGTCATGCTAGAACAGAAAAGGTTCTTCCCCAAACTGTGTCTACAAAGTTGGAAACATGGTGTTGTAAAAATGTCTTGGTCTGCTGAAGCATTAAGACTGACCTTCACTGGATATAAAGGGCATAGCCCAAACCCAGAAAAACAGGCGTTTCACAGTAGTTTTGTCCATATAGTGTATGCAATATTTTACATGGTGATGTTTAAATCATTTTAATTTTCACCACTGTGAAATTCATTTATCTCATATTTAATAGGAAACACAATTTTGAATACATAGACTTAAACTGCTTTAGTTCATATTTCCTATTTGGTATTGTTTGGTTTGACACAGTGAAGCTTTATACTTTAATATTTGGCAAATGAGTGTCCACCAGAACCAGTAGCGTCGGAAACATATTGATTTAGTGAGGGAAAAAGGAAGAGAGAAATGTGGTGCAGAAAGACGGAAAACAATAAGAAATCATAAAAGACATTTGTGCTCTGTAAAAAGCACAGGCAGAATCACCTTATGTATGTACGCATGTATTTTGAATGTATTTTGTATGTATATGTATGTAAATATGTGGTTGTTTTATTTATCTATTTATTGATTTATGTTCTTATGTGTGAATTTGCACTGGATTTAT
>JBBJLR010091064.1:0-10355 GCA_037577145.1 Brachypetersius gabonensis | reverse complement strand
CCACCTAGTGGTCTTCTCGCCTGCAGCTGATCCTGAATCAGGTTAGCGCTCCTTAACTTCCTCCGGATCTGATCCGCCCAGAGACGGTAGGCCGAGTCATGAGTGAATCCATTGGTTAACATCCGCCACGCAGAGCCGGATCTGATCCGCTCAGAGACGAGTGTAGGCCGAGTCAGTGAATCTGCCATCCTCCACTAAACATGCAACCAAATCTGAATCGCTCAAATGAGCAGATTTAATTTAACGCTACCGGAAACATCGGTACATGATAGATTACATGAGTTAATTTCCTTTCTAACAGAAAATATTAGTCAATCGAGTCATAGCTAGTACTAGCCTTTTTGTTCCAACTGTTTTATGTGTGTGTGTTTTGTAATATTTTTTTAAATAAACCTTTGCCAGTGAGGTAACCTCGTCTTGATCATTTTATTTGAATTTTAATTGATTAATTGTCATGCATTGTCATACTTTCTTTTGAAAAACGATTCAAACAATTCAGCTGACTCACTGCTGTCAATTTGGCATTATTGACTCAAGTGCCTCGAGTGACTCGCAGATCCGGATCAGTTTACTGAGAGGGATCCTAATCCGAAAAAGGATCTGAGTATCCCAGCTCTAATTCCCATCTTCGCTCCATGTCACCGGCAGCTTATGACTGCCCCGGAACATGAATAACAAACTATATTCCAACATGGACGAGCCCTTAATGGCTGTACTAGCGGACACTTACACACCGTGTTATATAAAAAAAGAAACTGAATATTGCTCCATTGAAATGGATAAGATGTAACCTAGCAGACCAGGCAGTCTGGTAGCATAAAGAGTTCACCTGCCAAATTCAGGCAAGTGAAATATAGTGTGATTGGGCTCAGCAACCCTGAAGCCTGACAAAGAGCAGATGTGTGAAAAGCTGCCACTTTGTGAGAGCTTGTTCAGCTTTGGGCTGTGAAGTCAAGCAAAGCCAAAGTTTGCTTGACCTAATGACCTTCCACATGCTAGGACTGGCTCTAACAAGAGCTTCTAAAGATATATCAGCACTAAAAGACAACTTTCTAAGAATTGCCATGCCCGATTGGAAACCAGATGTTCTAAGGACATTTTTATCACTGATATCATATTTAAGAGATCACAGATAGAAATGTGGAAACCATATTACAATAAACACATTGAATCACACCATTTCCCATTTTGTTCTTTGAAACTAGGACTGATCTCTTTTTACCATATTATATTATACCTTCAAATGGAACTGAGGTATCCTGGCTGGGTTTGTTGTCCCCAGTACCATTTTGGCTTAAAATCCAGTCAGAGATACTAATATAAGCATGCAAAACTGTGACTGCTGCTTACAAGCATGAGAAAATATGACTGATTGAGGACTGTTCACTTTCATGAACTTAAATGCATTTTTGAAAATAGAGCCCATTATTTTGGACTCTGACAGGTTTAGCTGAAAACAGCTATCTTTGATGACTTAATTGAGGGCACATAATACAATTGCAAATGCATTTACCAATAAAAGAACAAATTTGAAGTCAACTGCTTCATTTAGGATCACTGAGTCTGGTGTAGGAATCCATTTGAACCCATTTCAAGGCAAAATTTCTAAATTTGTGCTTTGCACACTTCTAACAAGTCTCAATGGTAACCATTGATGTTCCAGTGTTTCTTTGAAATCCACAGATGGCTTTTGGCATTTGTCTGAAGAACAAAGTGTTGGTGTGATGTTCAGTGCTGATCCATTAACCAGCAAATGTACACTCACGCCCTTTTCATGGTGAAGATATTTTGGCCAGCTTGTGGCTAAGTGCAAAATCAATACTTCTGCACAGCATATTCAAACAACTCTCTTGAGTGCAGAACCACAGTGTGAGTGCTGCATGCTTGAACTTCCAGTTTCTGTTTTCAAGAGACAGCAGTTAAAAGACAGCGGTTAACAGAGACAGGAGTTATTCTTTGCACCATATTGATCTGTTCTCTATCAATCTTCTTCTTCTTCCTGTCAAAACAATTAAGCATTTCTTTAATTTAAGAAAACTTAACATGTCAGCTTTGTGATGATCTCCATTATGTAGTTATCCAAGAGGGCCAGAATGAGAGAGCTGGAGAAAGAGGGACTGATTGAGACAGAGAACTCAGTGGTGTCACTCCTGTCACACTTTTCACCACTCTCGATCCATCACCAGCATCAACACTTTCCACCCATGGCTAGCTAGATAAAGAAGTCTGCCCAGCCAGGCCAATATTTTTGCTCTTTTTATGTGACTGTGACTGAAAGCAAGAGAGTGACACAAACAAGAAAGAAAGAGAGCCATATGTACTTTGTAAACTGCAGGAAGAGTTCTCACAGGTGCATATATGAAGTAGCAGACTACTCTCACTCAACGATCTACACAGAGGTTTGCAACAAAAGTGAATGGGCTATGCTCAGTTGTTTACATGATTTTTGCATGGCTTTCATTTTATTTGCAGAATAAGCCATTCAGTGATTAATGTACAAGAACCAAGTGAGAAAGTGTGTAACTATATAATGTGGCTTTGAAGGAAGTGATTGTTAGAATTTTTAGATCTAGTTGCTGGGCAATGACATAGGCTTCCAGGTGTAATGAGCTTCCAGTTAACAAGAAAATACATTTATCGTCATCCATAGATGAAGTAAAAACTAGAGGTAGAAAGTTTGTGAGACCTTTAAATCCAATTTTGACTTAAATTGTGATTGTCCAGGTTACAAAGTTATAACAATAAAGAGAGGCCAAGAAAAGTAAAACAGTTTTAGTTTTTTGTTCAAGAGCTCTAACATTACATATCTGAATATTGTTATACTGCTTCTGTAAGTGTCATAAAAAGGATGTCTATCAGTTCTGCTGTAACTTCTTACTTCAACTCCATGATGTTGGTGAGCTTTCTTGCATGATCACAATGCTTCAGGTCCTGTTATATTTCTACTAGATTAAGGTCTGGACTTTGACTCTGCAAAATTTCCTCTGCTTCAATCATTTTTTCGTAGAATCACTGTCTTTGTCTAGTCAAAAGGCTCATCTTCTGGATGGGTTACCTCAAATGATTCCTGTAGAACGTCCTGATACAGTACAAAATTTGCCTTATCAGTCCACATACAGTAACTTTCTTTCATTAATCTCAGGTGTCTAAAGAGTTAACAGTAGTGTTTTTTTGGAGAGTATTTGCTTCCTCCCCATTAGCCTTCCATACACAAGATTCTTGCTCAGTATTTGCCTGATGAACACTGATTCTTAATTTCTACCCTGGGTTTCTTGGTGATCTATCAGAATATGTATTCTTGGTTTGTTTGTTTTTTTTGTTGGAAAAGAAAGCTGAATGCTGTTTTTGTTCTTTTTATACATTTTGCTTGATGGTAATTTTGTGAAGTCCAAATTCTTTAGAAATTGTTCTGGAACTGCTTCCAGCCTGATGAGCATTAACATTAACAACTGTTTTTGATGTCCTCAGAAATCTGAAGCATCATGTGTTCTTAAAAGCCTGTTTGTTGAGGACCAGACATTGATAGCAAGGATGTGATTTTAGGTCAAATGTACAGAAATTCACAAAACACTACAGGATTTTGCAAACTTTCTTTTACCATAGGATCTTCAAAATATGTCACTTTGAGATTGTCCTAAACAGAAAAGAATAGTATATTGCACTATGGAACCAGTTTCCATAGCACTTTTTCCTTTGTGTATCCAGTTGTCTTGAAAGCTCTTTATTCAGGAACAGAATACAACAAACAAAAACATAAACCCAAAATACAAGTATGATTTCATGGTTGAAAATAGATGGGCCTAATTAAGACTACTTCATCACAGCTGAGAAACGCAGGACTGAATGATGGCTGGCATATTGCACAACAGTAGAAGCAGTCGTGCATCAGCCAAGCAGAGAATGTCCTGATGCTCCGTAGGAATTAAAGAAGCTGTGGCAGCACTGGAACAGTAGTGGCAGGAAGTGTTTTCAACGTTTTCAACTTAAAAATGCTGCCTAATGAAGAAATACTCCTAAAATGCCCTTAATAATTGCATTTTAGATTATGCTATGAAATGTGCTTATGTGTTTCACATTGTGCCTGATTAGCAGAATACTATGCTAAGTGCTAAGAATCTTTTTTTAAAATCTCTTTTTAGTCAAGTTTCAATCGACTAAAAGTCTGAGCATTTTAGTCTTATTTTAGTCAGAATTATCCAAGACTATTTTAATCTAGTTTTAGTCAATAAAAGTTGTATTTTTGTCTCCTTTTTAGAAATGCAATTCTATTTAACCCAGTCAATATAGTATAAGTACCTAGTAGAACAGACAAAATCTAAATGTTCTTTTAGTCAAACCTATTTCACAGTTCAAACAAGTTTATCTTATTATTGTATTATTGTTACCTTATAGACTCAAGAATATTGTACATCCATTCCAGACACGGAAGACACTCTGATTGAATGCCAACAAACCATGAATTAACATTAGAACTTTAAGTACATACACATAAATAAATAAAATGAAATTGTGTATGCCTATTGCCATAAAACCCACATTGGTAAAAAGTCTTCACCTTCAGTGTGCTGGCCTGAACTTACTTGAATGTATATTTTTTTAATTCTTTAACACATATTTTCTACACAACCAAATCGGAACAATTCAGGATCAGCTTTTTTCCATGGATATCAAAATGCTGTGTTGGTGAAAAAGAGAGAGACGTTTTGTGTGTGTGTGTGTGTGTGTGTGATTTCTCTCTCCCTAGCACTATATTTGCCCTGCGTTCCAATACTTCTGTCCATGCTAGATAGATTTAATTCACAGTGCCTCTCAATGGACAAAAGTATTGGGACATTCAATTCCAAGGTCAATCGTCCCAATACTTTTGTCACCCCCCTATCGTACAGCAAATAACGTCTAGTCTCGTTTTAGTCGACAAAAATAAAGAAACATTTTAGCAGAGTTTTTATTTTGCAAATCATATTTAGTTTCGTTCTTATTCATCAGCAATATTACATATTTCATTTCGTTATCGTCACATGACCAGCATTTATGTTGCGCGTCGTCTCGTTTTTGTCACGTGATAATTTTTTTTTGTTTTTGACGATATCTAATCATAATTTTCACTGATGAAAGCAGCACTAGACAGAAGGAGAGGGTTTTTTAAACTAGGAATGCACAAGGGGTGGATTCATCAGTAAAACTACCCCCAAACAAAATGTTTCAAATACATGAAGTTTGTAACCCATCAAGTCTAGAACACTGATCCCAACATTCCTCATAGGCCTAAATGCACAGTTTGTGGGCCATATGCTTGATGAAATGTAACATGCATTTCTCTTCCATTCTTATACATTAGAGGCTCATGAAAATAATGGGTGATGTTACATGTGTAGCTGATTAGGTATTTTACTTGCTCAGAGTTTGAGCACCTTGACGATAATCCTCCACCTTTTGAAACCAAACACAAACTTGAATTAGGTAGATTCTCAAAAACATCAGGACTGGATGTATCAATGTTTCTGTATACATCGACCCCTTCTGCATAGCATGTCAACCATAATTTGTTTTAATGTAAAAATGAACATCTAAACAAAGTTACATTTTTAATTGATGCCACGTTTGATGACACAAAATTGTTGATAATTAAAGAAAGTCTGAATTGCAAACCTGTTGCATGTAAATTATATAAATGATTACTGTCCTAACAGTGGATATAGGCATTTTTAAATTTGTAGGTTTATTTTTTTTTATTTTGTTAACTAAATGGATGTCCTTTTTGCATCACTTCATTATTTTCTTATCTTCACCCTGCTGATGAACGAATATATGAGTTTGGGAAAGAGTCACCTCATAATTATTTTCGATAAGGGTTCTTTCTTATTATTGTTTTTTCTACCAAATGTCTTTAAATTAAATGTCTCATATTTGCAGTGTGAGATTCAGATAATTATCATTAAACACATTTTCCATTATCTGGTGGCATATTTGTTAGGGAGCTGGCCCTGTGACCAGAAGGGTGTGGGGTTGAATCGCAAGATTGCTAGTGACACATTTGAGGTTCCCTTGAACAAGGTACCATCCCCACACACTGGGCGCTGTGTTCCTGGGTGCCGTCTGCTTCACTTGGTGAATGGGTTAAGTATAGAGGGAGAATTTTGTGCTGTTCACACTGTGTGTTCTGGTGTGTTTATGTATGACAGAATGGTCAATATTTATCGAGCTAACTATACTTGTACCAGACCTCTAATAGCATATTAGCAGGGGTTCTGAGAAGGGTCACCAATAAGACCCTTTAAAATGTCTTTGATTGATGCAGAAAAAGCAGGAGACTTTAGTTTCTCATATCCAGTTCTTAAGATTATATTTACATTTCATGTCACAGTTTTTCAGATTCCCATTTCCTTCTCTCTGAGGAAATATGGCAGCAATTATGCCCCCCTAATAAGTCCACCATACCATGTACCTTAATGACCTTAATGTGTAGCCTCACACCTATTGCATGTAAATCAGTTGAATGACTAATAAAATATTTAAATATTTTAATAATAAATAATAAAAGGACTATTTTTAAAAATTGGCTGAGAAAGTGAACTTCTGAATAGAAACGAACGGACTCTTTTGCCCAAATGTTGCGTGGAGGAAGAGCCCAAAAGCAGATGACACGAAAGAGGCGGTAAGCCACGTGGTTTCCTCTAAGAGCGCTCTGGTAGGAGTAAAGATTCGCACCAAATGAATCCACACTCTCAGACACACACTCAGGTAAGGGATAGAACCGCTCCGGAGAGCAGAAGTTCTCACAATACCGTGGAGTCGAAGGTTATGGAACACGTGGAACATGAAGCATGTAACTTTATAGCTCCACAAGGTTTATAGCTGTCATGTATACAAAACTCTCACAACAGTGACTTGACAGGCCTGTGTGAACAAATGATTAAAAAGTGCTTTTTCACTCCTTTGTTGCTGCTGTGCTTTCCCATATTTCTTTTGGCACTTATTAGTGCTTTATAGCACAGATCAGTCAATGGCCAAGCACTTGTACATCTCAGCCAGTCAGCTGATGAACTGATAAGGCTATGGAGGCGATGAAGATGGATGGGTCTGGGGGTAGGCAGATGGATCTTGGCTGTGCAGGCAGGGGGAGAGGATTGATCGGCACTCGATAGCCAGCAGGGGGGAGCTTATAGGAAAGGATTGCCCCCTGTCAGCTCTCATTAGGGGACTGCCTCTGTGGAAGCCTTGCTACCACTGTCAGCTGATAAGGGCTTTTGCTTTTTAATTTTTTAAATAAATGTCCTTAAATTAAAGGTTATGTTTAATTTTTAGAAGGTCAATAATTATGGAGCTAACTGTACCTGTACCAGATCTCTAGGTAGCAGTACTTCTGAAAGAGAATCATCAGTAAGACCCTTTACAGCTGCTCTGATTTCAAAATGGGGCAGCACATTTTATTTTGAATTTCTGTGTTAAGTTACTAATTTCACAGTTCTGTCAGATTCTCTTTTCCCACTGCCTGAGGAATTGATATCACATGTAATATAGCAGGAGCATTGCCTAAATGGAGATTATTACAGTGCAGTGCTTCATACAAGAAACTATTACAAGAAAAATATTACTTTCTTTACCTCTGTGGCCATACAGCTTCTATCAGGCTTCTCACCTACATATGTACTGTCATGTGAATGGAGAAACACTGAGTCTTGTCTTATGCACACACTGTCAGACAACAGAGGACACTGTGCAGCAATATGAGCACTTTGATGCTAGCGGTGCTGCATGCAGGGCAGCATGATGCTGCTACAGAAATTCAGTTATCTATATAGGGACCTCTGAAATGAGCAGAATTGTTAGGGGTCTTATTACTAACATCCTTCAGGCACAGCTCTGGAGACACAGAAAGGACAAAATTGCTAATAGGGAACCTTCTGCTGACATCTGGAACACTAGACACACCCTTTCATTTAACCCTCTCATTTTTTTAATAGTGCTATTTCCCAAATAGAGCATTTAGATGTCATATAATTATTCTTTAGATTGTGCCAATAGAACATTATGTGTTGATGCACCACTCTCCTCGCTGTTCATTTCTCTGAAGGTTTTGCATGTCTGCAATGAATACTAGAAGGAATCCAAATGCAGAGTAAGAAAATTCAAAGTTTATTCCACAAAAGGGCAAAAGGGAAAAAAACAGAGTCCAGAGCAAAAGTAAAAAATACAGGAATCCAATAAGCAAACTGTCATGTCGTCTGAAGGGGAAAGACACAGCTGCACTGTTAGCCCTTCCAAGGAGTCTTCCCTCTCCTTGGTACTTCTTCACCTCATTAACTTAACAAGTCCACCTCTCTCTCTAGCGAGGATACGGAAAGGTCCTTTCCAGTCCTCTGTACGATTCCAAGACCTCACTTTCAAAGCCCTGGACCTGCACCCCGTGCCTCATCACTCCTGCTTTGAACACAGAAAAGAGAGAGAGAGAGGGAGAGAGCACAAGATGGAACAAGCTGTCTGGAAAATGTGCCACTCGTCTTTCAACAGCTGCTTCTCTCCGCCGATCGCTATGAAGCAGTCTGCACTCTCTCCTAGCAGCTTCTCCTAGACAGGAAGAGAGATCCACACACACATGCAGTCCCAACTCACTTTGCACCCGACAGCACAGCTGAGCCTACTGACTCTACATACAAGATACGGTTTCTTTTTCCTCTAACACAGGTTCACCTTCCCTTCAGTTCACACACTCAGACTCACAAACAATGTTGAACCACACGCCCTGGCTCTGGTTCAGCCAGGATTTAAACTTCCTCTCAACCAATCACGCGTCTCACTCACTCCTAACGAGCCCAACTGTTTCCATTCTCCCACTCATGCACAAACACATACACCGCACTATAGCCATGCACTCTTGCTGCCAGTCGCACACACATTCACTCACCTCCTGTCCAGAACCCTAACTTAGAATTCAGGTGAACTGCTTCTCCTCAAATGAGTCGAAGGTTCGCCAGATGTCACACAAACAAAGTAAGTCCGTAGATCAATAGGGAAAATTCAAGAAACAGAAACAGGTCGATAACAATAACTCGAATCTCAGTATGTAAGTCTTGGCAACTAGGCAGGGCTTAGTATACTTCGCACCACTGAGATGACAGAAGGCGGTATATATACTTCCTGTGTGTAGTACTCAGGTGATCCTGATCTCGTCCTCATTGGTCTGAGAGGAAAACCTGGAGTTGTGATGTGGATTGAACTGTTCAGTAGATCCTGATTGAAACTCCACTTCACATCCTGTTCCAGGCCTTACAGTATCCCCTCTCCATGGGAGTCTCCAGACGACCGAGGACAATCACGACGCTGTGGGACTGGTTACGGATGGGAAATGTGAAAATTTGCGATGAGATCAGCATCCAAGATATCATCAGCGGCAACCCATGACTGTTCCTCAGGACCATAGCCTTTCCAATCAGTGAGATATTCCAATCGCACCCCACGAGTCAAGGATCTCTCGTACTCGGTACGCTACATCACCGTTCAGGTCCAAGGGAGGAAGAGGTGGACGATCCATCCCTGGTGGATGCATGGGGCTGTACACCACAGGTTTCAACAATGATACATGAAAAGTGGGCAAAATCCGATACCTGGGGGGCAATCTGTTGTAATACCTTGAACAACCCAACAAACTGGGGTGACAGTTTCTTAGAAGGAACTCTCAACTTCAGATCTCTGGTTGATAACCAGACTCGTTGTCCGGGGTGAAACAGGGGAGTAGGTCGCCTGTGATGGTCCGCATGCAGTTTCTGTTGCCGGACGGCTCGCTGTAGATGAACATGGGATGCTTCCCATAACTGACCACACTCATGGAACCATTCATCCACTGCTGGAATATATGTGCGGCAAAAATGGAGTCTGGAACCCTAGGACACAGTGAAAAGTGGTGAGTAGAAGGGAAGAATGTCGCAGTGAATTCTGAGCATACTCAGCCCAGAACAGGTACTTAGCCCGTGAGTGTTGATTCTTGGAACAATGTGAATGGAGGAATCTTACCATCAGCCTGGAGCCACTATACAGGGTGGAGGTAAGGTAGTGGTGATTGTGACAGGCTTCTCATGTTGGTCATATTGCCAGGAGAGAGCATCTGCTTTAATATTTTTTTAACCAGGTCGATAAGTGACCATAAACTGGAATCCGGAAAAAAACAGCATCCATCAGGCCTGATGAGGGTCAAGCCGCTTTGCTTCTTATAAGTATTCAAGATTCCGGTGATCAGTGAATACGAGAAATGAACAGTGTTGGGAATAATGCGTTACAAATGTAATGTATTACAGTAACATATTACTTTTTGCTGTAACGCAGTAGTGTAAGGCATTACTAATCAATTTTCAGTAATA
>JBBJLR010091053.1:0-10355 GCA_037577145.1 Brachypetersius gabonensis | reverse complement strand
AGTCTCAAGTCTTTGTGCTCAAGTCCAAGTCAAGTCTCAAGTCTTTGTGCTCAAGTCCAAGTCAAGTCTCAAGTCTCTGAGGGGTAATGTTTACAAACAGCGACTCTAACTGTGGGATGTTTGAGCTGTAAATGTTGAGCTCTGAACTTTTAGAAAATATGCTAATGGCCCACACCCCACGACTCCAATTGGCTGTTACTTAGCAGGGGGCGGGGTTGTGTGCTGTGAAACGCCCTCACCAACGTGGAGGATTTCCCTTAAAATATCTTAATAATTCCATGAAATGAACATGGTTTACGAGTTATGACTCACGAGTCGCAGCACCCGAATCAAGTCTCAAGTCATTGAGTGCAAGTCTGAAGTCAAGTCAAAAGTCTTTGTTTGCGACTTAAGTGCGACTTGAGTCCGTGTCTCAGACTCGAGTCCCCATCTCTGAACTGTACACAAGCAGGGCGGGCCTCCGAGGTACTGCAGGTGTTTCTAATAAAGTGGCCGGGGGAGTGTATGTAAGATAGTATGTAAAAACAGACTTCAAACGGCCTCTCCTCCCTCCAAGACAGTGGCTGATGTAAGGCTGGCGGCACAGCCAGTGCGAGGCGGGGCTGCGGATCAAAGCCGAGGCAGCTCTAACAAATTGAAGCGTTTTCTTACAAATGCTGCTGTCGTTCAGTTAATGCTGCATTCCTAGCTTTTGAAATTTCGCTCGGATTAGCTTACATAAGAGTCAAGGATCTGTTCCCGCTTTTCTTTTTGTTGTATTAATGATTCTTTTGAAGGTGCCCACACCTTACTTTGTGCTCTAATCTGGATCATCAGAACATGCATCAGCCGTATCCTGATGCACAGCCATTCAGTCCACCTACACTGGGAGGCAAACATCAATTATGCATGCATATAAAAGGGCTCCTGGAATGCTGAAGATCTGTCTCTGGCTCGCAAGGAACAGTTTGGAATCCAGGCCGGAATAACAAAAGTGGCATTAGGGGCCGTAAATCTATTGCATTCAGATATTACTTTGCCTCGAAAAAAAAAAGGCATTAGAGCACGGAAGAAATCTATATCTCATGAGCGAAGCAGTCTAGGGTGAAATATTAATGTCGTAGACAAATGGTAAGTGTAAAGCTACTTTATGGAATCCATTGCGAAACAAAACTTCATTATTTTGAAACTATCAGAGCAGAACGCTGTTAAGCATGGCGGGGTTGTTTATTGCTCTTAATGGCTCTTAATCCTCGTACCCAGAACAAAAGTAAGAGTGGATTTTTAATGCTCGTCATTATGATCGACTCACGTGACGGATACATCTTTCTTATTCGAATTGTAAGTTAAATCTGTCAGGAAGAATGTTTCATCATGACTGATGGTCTTTCAGGCCTCTCTGGGGCCTTAAGCGAGTTTTGACAGGGGGGTGCGGGTGAGCTGTGAATGTCACTGACCAAATTTTTGCCAAGAGGGGGGTGAGTTGAGACATGTTTGGAGTTTAGGACTGGAGATGTGAGGCTAATGCAGCTTCCATACAGCATTAACACAAAAGTCGACTTGTCGTGTTTTTTTTTTTCCTCTCTCTGCTCTCGCTTGTGTACGCAATGTAATCTCTGCCTCTGATTGGCTGATGCTGACACTTCCTTAGTATAACCAATTATTATAGTCCCTTCATAAAAGGGGCGGTACCGTTGGCACGAGGGGAAACTAAACACGAGACCACAACAAGACGAGAGACATGCAGCAGAGCAGACAGACACACATCACATGTGTGGAGATCCTTCACTCTAGAACACAAACAGCACGGAGACCTGCAGAACCTGCAAGCTGGTGTTAAAGTAACATGGCTAACGCTAGCACTGCAGGGAGTCGTCCTGCCGCGGCTTAAACTGTTCCACTCTCAGTTCTACACTTACATTTACCAGAAAATTCAAGGTTCAGTCTTTGTTTAGTTAAGTTTAACTGTGGTGTTGACTGTTAATGTTACAGAGAACTTTAATAAAAGTTGCTCAGTTTTGGACGCCTGTGTTCCTCCGCTGTGTGTGTGTGTGATGTCATCAAACGATTTGCCGACTCGATCTGGAGCCTTAACTTTGCTTCTTTAGTTTAGAACTCATGAGGCTAATGTCGCTTCCGCAAAGTAGAAGTCAATAGACTGATAGACAGACAGATAGATAGACATATAGACTGACAGTGACTGAATCCGCGACTCCTGATCTGATTCGCGTAAGACTGGGGGATTACTGTAAAAGTGGATAGATAGATGAATGGATGAATGAATGAGTTTTGACTGATATTGTTTGTGGGATAGATGGATTGATGAAAGGATAGAAACACATACAGATGGATGGATGGATGGATGGTTGGTTAAATGGACAGAGAGACAGATGGATGCAGGGATGTAGAATAGTGCTGATAAATCCTACCTCTTCTCCTATTGGTTTTTAGCTGAGTTAAGTAATATTACCCACCATGTCATGATGTTCAGGTACACCCCGAGTTCTACCTGTCTTTTTCACACACACATCTTCCATTGCAAGCCTTTGTTCCCCCTCTTCCCGCGCTCCGGACGAGCCCCGCTCTGATCAGAAGCTGAACAAAGTTTGTTCAGCACCTCAGATCTCGTCTCTGCACATTAGCGGCATGACCTTGCTCTGGGCGGATCCACCTGAATCAAAGCAGAGCTGGAAACTGAAGTTCTCAGGACGTTTCGGATGGAGGGAGAGGGGGAATGTTGACAGGATGACACTGGAGTCTTTGCCAGGCCTGGCTTTCGCCACTCAGCACAAACCCTTAAAACCCAGTGCCAGAGGAAAGAAAAAGGAGATATTCCTGTGCATCGCTTCTGGCCTCCACAAACAGAGCTCTACCGTGTGAAAGAGGGGCCACAGCTCCACCTACTGACCAGCAGGGGAATCTGCTCATTGTCCTGCTGTAAAAATGATTGTCACATGTGTTAGAAAGGACTCTACCATTTACTAGCATTTCTAAAGGAGCCTCGTTCTAGTCCACCTAGCCGGACTTACAGAGTGACTCACCCCAGCACTGGCTCAGGCAAAAGAAAACCTCTCTCTCTAACACACACACACACACACAGACAGACACACACAAACAGGTGCTGTAAACAAATCCATACCCAAATAAGCCAGATTCTCTCCAAAGAGCTCTTTTTCCATCCCAGGCTGGCTGAGTTAGGTGAACCCAGAGTCAACGCCATTCTATTGCTTTTCATCAAAACACAGCAACAAAGGAGGAAAAGTAGAAACACTGACATACAACATGTGAGCAATCAGGTCTCATCAATACCGTTCTGCAGGCGACTCGCATAAAGAGCCGCTCTGCTTTGAAGCTGCCAAGCCTAAGGAGGGAAGAGAGAGAACGAGAGAAGGGAAAGCAAAAAGGAGAAATGCAAGAAGTGAGTGTACGACTCAAGGGCGTCTCGGCAGCAACTACATTTCCACCACCTCCTTTGGAAATCAAATTCTCCCGGCCATGTGTGGGTCGTTATGCATGCAAATCCCGACCGGCCCTGTACTTTCCATTGCCTGCAGACATTTACATGCCCAGGAAACCTGCTGAGATACGGTTAATCGCCGGAGCTTGCAGGAATCTGGGGTACAAGCAGAGAATTTCGGTATTTTGGGGACATTAATACACAGCCACAGAGACCCAAAGACTTTAATGAAAGATTAAAGATTAAAGGAAGGGCCATCGGGAGTGATGTGACTGACATTAGTCTGCTTTTGTGTCGTAGGGCTGCAGCCCTAACCAGTGGCGGCCTGAGGGTGTTTGTAAGGGCAGGGCTGAGAAAATAAAAAGGCCATGACACCACCGCATCAGAGATGATGGAACAGTCTTCATCTTCAGAGGCGGCTCAAGACCAAAATTCCCAGGGGGGCCGAGGTGGGGCCGGTGTGTTTTTAGGGGGGGCACATATAACAGCAATTTTATTTTATATCTTTTATTTTATCTTTAGCCTTTTATTTATTTTCATTACACTTTTTTTCACAGCATGAAATCACACTATTTAAATCACACTGTAGTGAGGAGGAAAAATAGAAAGTTAGTCCATTTAGGGCTCCAGCTGTTTGCTTTTACAATCGAAGTTTACACTTCACACTGCTGGTCTTCAGGTTCTAGAAAACAGTGCGTGTGTGTGGCACTTTAAGCAGTCCGTCTAGAACAAACGGAGCGTTAGCTCCGTTCTTATCGTTCTGCGATAAGAAATTAATAATTAAATCTTTGACTGTTCAGTGCAGGGGCCATAACAGGGGCTAGGAGCAACTCTACAGGGGCCCTGGCCCACACTGGCCCCCGTCTAGAACCGTGTATAATCACCTTGGATTAAGATCAAAATCATAATTCATCAGAATGCTAGATAGACAAACTTATAAATCTAAATAAACATGTCCCTTAACAAAAAGTAGTTATACTTGAAGTTCCTTTTATTAAGGATGCTTGAGTGTATAAGTATATGGACCATGTAGCTGTAGTGTACTAGAAAGTACTCTAATTGAATACTTCTTCAGACTTAATTAGAACATTTCAAGTTTAGAAAAGTATACTTTAAGTATAATTTATAAGGGCATTTTAAGTTTATAACAGTATATACTTCATATACTTTCTTTATACTTATCAATATAAGTCTAGTGTACTTCACGATACTATTCTTAAGTATATAAAAAACAGTACATAAAATATAGTATATAAAGAGTAAACTTCAAGTATGATGCCTCTGTTTTAGTATAATATAAGTATACTCTGGTTCCATTCTTCTGACTCTTTGTTTTTCTAGAACTAAGCATTTCATGTCAAACCACTCAGAATGACTGTGAACAGTTCATTAAGACGAAGAAATAGCGTTGCAAAGGCACAGGAAATATTTGTTAGTGTAAAATGGCCATTTTTTCCCACATCAACATACCACACCACAGTACACAATGTGGACAGGGTGACATTCTTTCTCTGTATTTAACCCGTTCAGCCCAGTTAACTCATATAACTAATTTAACCCATTTAACCTATTTAACTCATTTAACCCATTTAACTCATTTAACCCATTTAACCAATTTAACCCATTTTACCCATTTAACTCATTTAACCCATTATCTAATTTAACCCATTTAACTCATTTAACCCATTATCTAATTTAACCCATTTAACCCATTTAACTCATTTAACCCATTTAACCTATTTAACCCATTTAACTAATTTAACCCATTTAACCCATTTAACTCATTTAACCCATTATCTAATTTAACCCATTTAACCCATTTAACTCATTGAACATATTCAACTCATTTAACCCATTGAACCCATTGAACCCATTGAACCCATTTAACTCATGTAATCCATTTAACTCATTTAACCCATTCAGCTCTTTTAACCCATTTAACTTATTTAACCAGTTTAACCCATTTAACCCACTCAGCCCATTTAACCCTTTTAACCCATTCAGCCCATTTAACCCTTTTAACCCATTCAGCCCATTTAACCCTTTTAACCCATTGTCTAAGTGAAGCAGTGGGCAGCCATATCACAGCACAACATTGGATTTTGTCGTGCTGATGAATCCATTATTTCCTGCTGTGTTTTGATTGGCTCCTGCTGTGTTTTGATCGCCGTGACGACGCCCCTATTTGATCCTCTCTCTCTCAGTTCGATGTGGGACCACCGCTTAGGAGAAACGGCCAAATAAATCAACACGACTGTTTCATGATCAGTCTTTCAATGAAATCATACAGTTTAGACCAGGCATTAGAGGAGCAGCGCATCATGTTTTAAGTAGTGGAGTTCCAATTCACTGCATCACATTTCTCTACTGGAAAGAGCATCCTTTGGGACACGGTCATGAAGGGCCAGCATAGAGGGCACTTCTAAACGACACCCCTTACCTTCAGAAGGGCAGCCTGTAGGACACTGCGTCACATTTACTGTAACGGGGCTCATTAAGACAAATTTGCTTGCTCTAGTGGGCACATCATCATACTTTATTGCGTGTAGGGGCACCCTAGAGGATACTAAATAATTTTTTTCCGTGTGTAGGGCAGCCAGTAGGGCACTTCCCTACTCTAGAGGGCAATTTAACAAGGCTTTTTCAAACATGGGGTACACCAGTGGCCATAACCAAACTGACTGTGAAAAGCAGAAGAGAAGGATCAGACATTGTTTATCTTTCTCATACTGACCCCAAACTCTCCACGGACGAAAACATGTTTCCAGCTTTGGAGCTGCAATGATATAATAGAAGTCTGTGTGAGGGTCCTGGAGGGCTGGTGTCCAGCACAGGTTGGTGATTTCCCTGCTCAACCCATTTGACTGCCAGGTTTAGTGTGTGTGTTTGGGAGGGAAACTACCAAACTGAGCTGGGTACTGACCTTCCTGGACAGGCTTTTGGCACCAGTGTGCTGCAAGTTTTTTTTTAGTGGCAGTGGTGCATTCATTTTTTTCAATTATTTCTTCTTAATTAACTGTACACAGTCAGTAAGCTTTGTTTCATATGAAATGCTTTGTTCTAGAGAAACAAAGAGTCATAATTGCTCACAGTGGTGGTGAATGGAACCAGCCATCTGAAGCTCCCAGAACCTGATCATGAATTTCGCTGTCTGATGCCTGAGATACTGGGTTTTTTTTTTTATAAGGGTTCTGGTTTAAAATCCCATTCATACTGGAGAGAGGAAAAACAGTAGATAGACCAATAGATTTACAACTATTTTGTCATGACCAGCATTCCATATATAATGTGAAGTAAATAAAATGGCTGCATTGTGATCCCTGGTTCTATTCACCATCACTGTAGAGAAAAGAATTACCCCTACCATTTCACCCTAAACCACTTCTAATGACACTGTTTGGAACTCTGCAGCCATGGAAATCTGCAGAAATTGGGAAAAACTGGAGAACGTCTATGCCCCTGGAGTCAGTCGAGCATTTAGCAGTGGTGGAAAATGGAAAACAACACGACACTACAGTGCCGCATCGAGGCTGATGTTTAACAATAGGCAAATAGGAGCAGGCAGGGTGATTTCAACCCCACTCTATTTGTTTAGGACCAGATTTCCATTCAGTGATTTTAATATTACGCGTTTGATTGGATTCTTTGATTGACGGCTTTTTGGGTACAGTGACCAACCAAATGAGACCACCACATTCATTTTCAATCAGCCCCTTCAAGTTCCATAATACTATTAAGTTATGAGTGCAAGTGCTTGGTCTGGAAAGAAAAGTGATTGCTTTCTCTTCTAAAAGTGGTTTATTGGCACAGAAAGGGTACTGGAATATACCAACTGTGTTTTTGAGGGATAATTGCAAGAAATAGGCATTTGAAAAGTCTTTCAGCGAGGTTTTCAAGTTGTAGTGTCCCATGTACACCTGGAATAGTCCAGCTGGCTCAAAGAGGAAAGAAATAAAAGAAGGCTTTGCATGAATTGCGCCAATCATGGGTCATTATTTACTTTTGGGCCATTGAGTTCAATGCAGTTCTATAGAGGGGTCCAAGAGGTTTATATCACCAAAGTTTCTGCCTAAATTAATGGTGGTTCTAGTGAAAAAAAAACGTACTGAGTCTGGATTGTTCGTAGTTGTAGTGAATGGAACCAGACATCTAAAGCATTCAGCTGTTTTTCACAGCCACCACAGAATTCAATGTCTGTTTGTTTTCAAGCTTCCTCTGTTGTACTGTGTATTTATCATCAGCAGTAATAGCTATGACAGTTATTTAGCAGATGCTTTTATCCAAACCGACATCCATTCCCTAACTATGGGAGGCAGTCTCCCTGGAGCAACTTGGGGCTAGGGGTCTTGCTAAGAGAATCAGGTAGTATTCGAACCCATGACCTCTTGGTCCAGATGCAAGTATCCTACCCACTAGGCCACAACCCAGGTATGAGGTATGTTGCACTATTAACATTGTGATGCTCCTCATTGCTCACTAGCAGCCCAACAAAAAGACCCAGCATAGTCCTAGATAATCTGATAACTAGGAAAGATATTTTATTGTGTTTCACTAACTTTTATTTCCATTGTGCTGGTGCTAGCAAGGCCTGCAGAAAGAGCCTCTTCCCTCTAAAAAGCAATCTCACATTTTTTATACTAAATGGCTATAAATACACCTGATGCGTGAGTATCTGTTAAAAACTAATTCATGCTGGAGGGGTACATGTGAGTCAACATTTTTTATTTATTACTGTTGTACCATAATTAACACTCTCTATATAAACGGTGGTGGGCTTGGATAGTGAATAAAATAGACCTTTTCAGTCTGTGACCCCTGGTTGAATTCACCATTGAAAAGAAACCTGAGTTGATTTTTCTGCTATAAACCATTTAACATTAAACCACTTTGTTTACATCTCAACCGCTGAATTATGAAAAATCGGTGGAGTTCCCCCTTAGCAGAATGATTTAGAGACGCTTTTCCATTTGCCTTCCTATTTCAATTCTGCCTTAATGAACTCTGTAAATGATCCCCTACCCTGTCCTAATAAGAGATATTACTCTCAATGCATCACCTTGTCTCATTTTACAGTGTTGGTTCAGTAATGGATCGGACTCCCTTATTTAAATGATCCTGCTGATCTCTTCTATCTCATTGTTTCTCATATTGACCCCCACATCCGTTGACCTGAATGACGGGGGTGTTCTTGTGTGTTTACCATGGCGTCACCCAGGGCTTAACATAGCCAGTGCGGCTTCCCCACAGCTCCTGCAGTGAGGTGACCCTCCCAAGCGAGACTTTGCATGTTGATTTCCATGTGTTCCATACATGGAGGTAAACCTGTTTAGACCCTCCACAGTCCCAAACACTGGCAGAGCGGGCAGCAGCCAGATGCTGAGGACCACAGTGGCAGAGATGGCCATAAAGTGAGTGTGCTTGCATTGCTTATTGCAAATAAAACTTTTGTTGGTAGGCCAGTGGACGGAATGTGTATGCTTTGTTGGAGAAACCCTCCTGCAGTAACTGTAATGCTATTAAAAGTAAACGGTTTTATTAGGGGGTATCTAAATCATCATTTTGCAGTCTATATGACAAGTGAAAG
Source organism: Brachypetersius gabonensis (assembly GCA_037577145.1). Taxonomy (NCBI): domain Eukaryota; kingdom Metazoa; phylum Chordata; class Actinopteri; order Characiformes; family Alestidae; genus Brachypetersius; species Brachypetersius gabonensis. The sequence continues at coordinate 1,335 of JBBJLR010091053.1, read as the reverse complement.
ATCTCAATGTAATTTTCAAGGGTAGATTTTGTTGCTTTTCCAAGGACCCACTCGAAGATGCAGCCTCGTGGAGCGAATCTATTGAAAAGCTGTTGGCGTGTAAAGGTAAGGTGCCGACACATTGAGTTACACTAACATATTCAAGGTACAGCTTCAGATGGAATGTGTTCAAATACCTGATGTACACGATGGCCTCCATTAAGTCCATTAAGCCTTAAACTGAAAATGTATCCATTTGTACACTCTAAAACAAAGTAAGGCTTATTCTTTGTACAATGCCACAGAAGGACTGGTTTTGGTTGTTTAGACTTTGGGATGTTTTTTTAGGGAGTTAACTAAGAGTGAAGAACCTCTAAGTAGGTGTAGGAGTTCTATATGGATAATTGAACTAAGAATATTGGTACAACAGCATAATGGTGGTGAATGGAAACCGACGTCTGAAGAGTCTAAGGCTCCTTCGTGTGAAATTGTTAATATGTTACAATCATATTGTGATTTCTTTGTGTCCACGCAATAGTAAGGCACTCTGGATTCATAATGTAGATGCAATTTCTACTCAAGGCTGCAACGAACCCTCACAGGGTCCCCCAAGGGCTTTTGTATACAATTTTTCAACAGAATGTCGGAAATCTTCTTTCATAGCTGGCCAGCTAGCGTTCCAAGAGTTCCTGAGGTCTGAGTACAGCGAGGAGAACATCTTGTTTTGGCTAGCCTGTGAAGACTACAAGAAGATCAAGAACATGCCAGAGATGATCAGTGCAGCAAATCGTATCTACTCTGAGTTTGTGCAGGTGGAGGCTCCAAGACAGGTAAGTTACTGGGTGGAGGGGGTTGTGGAAAGCAAGGGTTGGATTTTTGGTGCTTTTCCACTGGCACAAGGAACCCGGCCGTACCATGAACAAATGTTTTTAATTACAAATAAAGTGAGCCAAACCGAGCCTGAGCTGCTTGATGGCAAGACTAAAAGTGGGTTGTATCACTTCTTTCTGATTGATCGAAATGTCTTCACTTCCATCAACATGAAAAGAGGCCACTGTTTTTTAATAATCGTGCGAAAACAAGAACAATGGAGACACAAACTAACAACTAGGAAGTCGACCAAGTTCCAGCTCGACTGTCTGTTTGGGCTGAAGATAAATTTCAGTGACAGTTTCTACGACTCTAACAAATTTATCTTTAACTCTGTGAGAAACGTGAAGGAGATCCAAGTTCTCTGGGTTCGGTTCTTATCACACGGATAAAGAACGCAGATAAAACCTTAAACACTCAAACAAGACTAGAAATAATAAAAGACCACAATAACAAAAGCAGCTCTGACAGAAAAACTCTCCACCG
>JBBJLR010091043.1:0-10355 GCA_037577145.1 Brachypetersius gabonensis | reverse complement strand
CACACACACACACACACACACACACACACACACACACACACACACACACACACACACACACACACAGACACACACACGCACACACAGACACAAACTGTCAATACAGATGGCGTGCAACAGTCTTCCCAATGACTAAGAGAGGAGAGAGGTGAGGTGAAAATGTACACACACAAACACACACATGAGCACATAATATAAGACCAAAATCTGATCTGTATGAGTGTGTTAGAAACCTCATTTCAAAATGTTCTCCACATTGCAGTTAAAAGATTTTCAGTGATTTTGAGGTGTGTTTGTAGGAGTGTGTTTTTTTGCTGGTTCAGTTAAAGGAGCATTCAGATCAGGCATTGAGGTTTGATGAGAAGGCCAGGCCAATTCAACTCAATGGTGTTCTCGACGCAGCTGTTAGTAATGGTGTGAACTCAATGATATACTTGAAAGAGAATTACACCAATTATGTGAAAACACTAAAACAGCTTCACAGAAATTAAGCTTAGTGCTACAGTTCGAATAGAGATTCTGCATTGATGCAAACATCTGTTCAACCACTGTTTTTTTCTGAAATCCAGGCTATTAATAATGAATTTGTTCCTCTTTTGTGGAAATTTGGGCCTCGGCTTTTATTGGAAAGCTTTACGCTAGATGTTTGAATGTTGCTGCATTCAGTCCAACGCATCTCAAAGGTATTAGAAGACATTGAAGCTATATAACCCCAGATACTGTTTCTACTGCTGTGTTAAGCTCTATTTAGCACCAATGTTACAATATTAAACATTAACTAAACAAATAAAATAAAATAACAGCACAGCGGACTGACATCCAAACAGCTTCTTGCTCTTGTTTGTCTGTTTTTTGCAGGCAAACACACACACACACGCACACACACGTACATACATACGCACACACACACACACCCTGTTACATAATGTGAGCTTCTGAACTCAGTGGCATCTCTCTTCTAGGGGTTTCGAAAAGAAAGACAGCATCAACTCACTGCAACTCGCTGCGAGACGGCATTAAACTGACTGACCTTCGCCTGTCCCCTTCATCTCAGTAAGAGCCACTGCCAAACGCTTTCTGGAATCTTCTGTTGGCGGCCGATAAGCAGCATGGCTCCCTGGGGAAGAGGGGGATGGAGCTGGCCAGCCCAACAGGGACCACTTACAGCTCAAGGAGAAATTAAACATTTTTGATTTATTGAGTTGTTCAGATCATGGCGACTGCTAATTCAATTCAGCTCAGTTTTATTTACATGCTCCTTCCTACAACAGGCAACAGGCCAAAATGCCTCTGACCCAGAGTTCACCCCAAACCTAGGCCTAAGCCAAGACATGGCTTGTGTCAAGTTTTCTTCTTTTGCACAGGAGTTGCAAGACTAATACAGCCAGCAAGTATCTTGTATGGCATGCTGTATATGCAAATAAAATAAAAGTAGAGTTTTCACAATGCTAACGTTTCAAAGATTACAATAGCTACAATAGCCTAAGATAGATGAGGTCATCTGCAATAGCTACAACAACAATAGCCTACAACAGCTACAGTAGCCCACAGTTTTGTACAATTGTCCCCAGTAGCCAAAAGTTTATAATAGCTTATAATAGCAATAATACAATAGCACACAATGAACACAATAGCCTGCAATAGCTACATTAGCTTCAAAAGTCCACAATAGTTTAGAGAAGCCATCATAGGCTTAACAGTCTGTGATTGATACAGTTGAGTGCAGGATCCTAGAATTACAATACCTACAATAATAGTCTACAATACCTACAATAGTCCACAACAGATATACTGGCCTAACACAGCTAAAATAACCTACATGAGGCTAACACAGCATATCTACAACCGTTTACAATAGCCTATGATAGCAACAACAGTTTACAATGGCCTATGATAACTACAATAATCTAGAATAGCCTACAAAAGCCTCAAAAGCCTATGATAACAATAACAGCCTACAATACTTAATTATTTAGCTTTAAGTGCAAAACTACATAAGCAAATTTGTCAGACGCCAAATAGGGCTGACTGACATTTGGGGTAAGAGGGGGAAGTCAGTAAATCTGAAAATTAGCTGAAAAGTCACTGTTAAAATCTGCTACCACAGAGTTATCATAAAGGGCTACAGGTGCAGCTGTAACACACAATTATCCCCAGTGCACTAACAGAAGGGCTGCACACCTCCACAGCTCTACTAAAACTGCACAGTTTAATGCTTTTCTCGCTTGAACAAACCTGATTCAGCTCACTGAGGGTCCAATAATTAGCTAATGTGATGATTCAGGTAAGTTACAGGAAGGAAAAGACAAAAGTACACAGCCACGCTCTGATGGGCTTCGGACCAGCATGTAAACTTAAAAATAGCTTGTGAGGGGCTTTTGGCAACATGGTTAAAAAGCTTCAGTAGCTTCAGTGACAAAATGCGATTATAAAGAAAGAATTCAACAAATTAAAAAAATTAATTTAAGGTCGATTAATCTGGTGCAGTTTCAAATACACTTAATACACAACTGTGTCTGGAAGTTCTGTTTGAACAAAGGTAAGTAATAAATATATAAATAAGTATGCTTAAGTTCATTTTCCTGACAGAATGAAATTTTGTCCAGTGACACATGAACCAGATGGAATTGTGTGATGTTGAATTGATTGAAAAAAAGGGAAAGTCAGTGTACCGAAGATAGACCTGATATGTCTCTTCAAAACCAACAGTTTGAGCCTTTGTGGCTAAACATTGTGTTCCTACAAAATATTTAAAACGAGTCAGTTACACTTGTTGTAGGTATTACTAATGAAAAATCAGGGTGGGCCCACACTTCTACAAATACCAACACTTCTAATAATTCAGAATTAATACAGCTGAATTTCCACTTTTAGATTTTTATGCCCCTGTGACTGTAAGTACAGTTGAAAGTGCGTGTATTTTGGTGAAATTCACTGCAGCAGGTCTCCAGGACATAGCAGTACTGAGTCATACAAACTCAGAATTCTAGCCACTGAATAATTTAATCACACATACACACACAACAGAGATAGAAAGACAAATACAGCGTCTCACGGATCTCGCATTTCATGAAGCAACAGGAACGCTTAAGCTGACACAGTCTAACGTCTTTCTAACGTCTTTCATAAAGTGTGTACACACACACACACACCACACACACACACACACACAGACACACACATGGTTCGAATTACGTGGGGTTCTGGGGGGTACTGTACCCAGACCCCCCAAAAGAGACCAAAAATGCAGGTGGAGGGCGGTGTTTTTAACTTTTTTTTGGTGTTAAAAAAGGCAGTACCCCCCAAATATGGTGGGCCAATTCACACTCTGCACACACACACACACACACACACACACACACACACACCCCCACACACACACACACATACACACATACACACACACACACAGATACTCTCTTTCACACACACAACACACACACAAAGAGAAGTCACACTGGCAGTCATGTCGACTGTTATCAGGGCGGTCTGGAGCAGTATCAGCAAGTACAGCTGTGCTGAAAAAAAACACACTGTCTATGTGCTAGACTACCTAAAATACACACACACACACACAAAGAGAAAATGGAAGAGAGTAATTCACCATGAACACTCTCTACAAACATGTATGCTTGTATGGGCAACCGCACACATACACACACACACGCACACACACATGTTGTGACTCTGTGGTCTATTTATAGAGCCCCACCTGAGGCATCATACAGCAGTGAACAGCATCATAGCTGTGACATCATTCCTCACACACACACATGCGTTTTCCTAGTGAATCAGGGTATGTGGTACATCCATATGCATTTACACACACACACACACACACACACACACACACACACACACACACACACCTAGACATTCAAGAAGGTGAAATAATGTGTATAAAGATCTACAGCTTCTCTTATCAGGCAGAAGAACAATTTCATGTAATTAGAATGCATTTTAATTCTATTAATCTAGGGAATCACTCATTATGAAACTACAATAAAAGATCAGCATGCATTTTCAGATGTATAAAAATGAAGTCAGAGATAAGGTTATCTCTGCCTAAGGGTATTCATACTAGGATTATAAGAAGATGTTTAAGATGAAGATAATCTAACATTAACATTAACCTCAGCAGCCAAAAAGTAATGGTTTAACACTTTCAACCGAAAATAACGTATGCAGATTCAAATAAAAGTACTTACAAAATCAAGACCATTTTTAGAAAAAAAAACACACATGAATGTACAGAAAAACACACACACACACATACACACTCACACAAAAGCTTCACAGCCAGAAGCTATTCAATGTCACATTAGATCTTGCGGCTTTTTAAGCAAATATAGCACAAACAGTATGTAATCAGCCTTAAAGAACATGATCACATGACCCGATTCCACAGGATTATCCACACCATCACAAACAGCTAGACTTCAAACAGCAGCTCAGGACTCAGACTGATTAACACAGCAAACCAATGCTATAGCAGTTATATCAGGTTTAGAGTGAAGCATGTGGGAAGAATGTGCAAACATTTTTATTATTGTATAATTAAATTAAAATAACATTTATATTTTTTTAATTAAAATACAATGCCTTTAGGTTTTAATAAAGGCATTGTATATATTTATTTTTAAAAAGATCTTTATATTTTTATATACCTACAGCAAAATCTTAGGCCTCTAAGCAAACTGTTCAAAGCAATTTTTCTCAGTATGAGATAAAGTCTTTCTGCTAGTGTAAAATTAACACTGTTTAGGAGCTGGTGAGGAGAATTCCTCGGATTTCTCCTCGGTTTCTTCCATCCAACTTTCTTCCAGTTTGGATTTGTGAAACTTGAATCAACATTCAAGTATGTAAGCAAAAGCACCTTCTCTGGTGCTGTACGATGGTCAGACACCACTGGAATTTAGTAAATACTTCACAAATCTTGCTATCAGTACCAGATGGTCTCTTGAAATGTTGCGAAGCCATGAGACCACGGTCTGATGCAGCTGACTGAGAGAGGAGACACCACAGGCGGTGTGAGAGGAAACAGGCTAGGCCAGCAGGCTGGTGTCCATGCTAGGCTAAAAACAAACCCCAAGAAACTGGCATATTTCTCTCTCACAGACCACATGGACTGCAACTCACAACACAGCTGAGAGGGACTGGTGTGTTTTCACCTCGCTGAAATGTGGTTGAAACATCCTGACAGCTTAACTACACCACTACAGGGTGGTGGTGGCCTTGTGGGTAGGATACTTGCCTCTGGACCAAGAGGTCATGGGTTTGAATACTACCTTCAGCACATCACCACTGGGGTCCCTTAACCCCAAGTTGCTCCAGGGAGACTGTCCCCTTTAGTTAGGTAATGGAAGTCGCTTTGGATAAAAGTGTCAGCTAAATGCAGTAATGCCTGTTTCGCACTGTTGCTACGTTATGGTATCTAAATTTATTTGTAACATATAGGTTGGTACAGTTAGTTCTCCTAGTGCAGTGTTTAACCTCGTTCAGTATAATCTATCAATATCAACTCATCATAAAGCTCACCAATTTTTTTTTTACAAAAGATAATTCCATGAAGACTGCTAGTGTTAAGTGACCCTTGTTGGAACAAGCCTTTGTTTGTTGGTTATGTAGCTTTATGTCAACTGACATAAAAGACTTATGTAGTTGTCATGTAGCTTTGTGAACAGTGTCATACAGTAAAGTGGCACCATGTATTTACAAGATAATCTAATAACAACAACAATGATAACAACAACAACAATAATAATCATCATCATCATCATCATCATCATCATGCTTTTTGTTGATGCAAAATTATGATTTAAGCCATTATATAGCAACTTTCTTTACAGAGATATTTGTGCACTGACTTCATGTCTTTTATGCAAGTACTAATCAACCAATACTGGAAACTGTGGCACAAGCCACAGCTATTCATTTTCTTGGCAATTTGGAGTGTATGGCTAATGGTATATCATAAAGGATCAGGTCTGAGGAAAGTGTGTGTTAAGTCAGACACCAGGCATCACAACACACCTTCAAAGGTTTTGTGGGGTCCATGCCTAAATGAGTGAGAGCGGTTTTGGAGGCACAAGAGGGTCCTACACAATATTATGCATTAAACATGGATAAATTTAAGCAACTGATGCGAAGGATAATGTCAGTGATCAGAGCAAAGGCACTGTAGAAAACCTAAAAGAGTGAGACAGGCGGAAGTCTTAACCGAGCGCTAAGCAGAAATAGCAGAACATTGTTATTATTTATTAGAACTTACAAAATTACACACACACACACACACACACACACACACACACACACATATATATATATATTCCTCGGTAGGTAACATTGGGTGTAACATTGGTGCGTAGAGGGGAATGTAAACAGAAGACCACAACAAGACGAGAGGCATGGCAGCAGAGAAGACAGACACACATCATGTGTGTGGAAATGCTTCACTCTTGACCACACAAACAGCACAGTGACCTGTATATATATATACACACATCTATAGTAAACCCTCAGTTTTCGCAGAATTATTTCTGAGAACTGAACTGTATTACAGCCCAGCGGTTGAAAAGTTGTTAACTATCATAAAAAAAGAAGAATGCCTGCTGTAGCATGTAGCGTGACTGCTCTGTGTCTTGTCCTTGTGTCTTAGTGTTCAAAACTTTCCCTCCCAAATTATTTAGTATTAGTAAGCTGTGCCATGTCTAAACATGTGGGCAGAGAGAGTTATTTCAACGTTTCTTATGTGTACTTTGCATGTTGCTAATGCTAACTGCTAATGCTAACTGTTTTTTTAAGTTTTCTGATTTTGATTATTTATTTACCTTTACATTTTTTAAGGGTAGTGCATTAAACTGAGTTTAAGTTTTCTGGGAGCATATTTGGGGGCATATTTAGGGTTTACACTATAAACCCTTTTTTAGACCTTTTTTTAACCAAAACACAACAACACGTTTTTTTCACTATACGCGGGTGCTCCTGGAACGTAACGTAATATTCGTAATTTATTCATACTGATATTTCTATAGTTATAGTGGAGTTCATAACGGAGCAGAGTCTGTAGGTGTTCATAAATACAGAAAGAGATTGTTTTGAAGCTCTTAAACTGGGCTCTGATAAATCATGAAAAAAAACATCACTGACAGTATGCGAGAAAATCTTTAAATGTGATTTTCTCGATTTTGAATTCTAGAGGTAGATACTCATGCATGCATAAGACCTGTTATACAAAAAGAAAACAAAAAGTCAAAATCTGGACCCAAATGATTGATTGGTCTTCTTATCCAGAGCAATGTACTTCAGTGCTCAAATAGTCCAAATCTATAAAAATATATACTTAAATCAATGTCCGCTATTCACCCAGTATACCTAAACAAATCTTCATGAAATGCCTTTCAAAAATACATATAAAGGGTGACACCTGAGTACAAAAACATTGTCCAAACAATTGTAATTAATATAAAAATTATTTGTTCTATATTTTCATATTAAAGGTAATTTAAAAGTGCAGTACTGTGCAAAAGTGTTAGGCTCTTGTGCAAACTGTTTAAAGTCATTTATCAGAGAAGAAAGGGACTTTACACAAGTTGACAATAGAATGAATGCAAACAACAAAACATTGAATAATATGAGCATTCGTTTTGTTTTCAAAAAGTACTTTGTTTTGTGAGCTGGTTAGAAAAACTTGATGGCACCAATCTTTGCATGTATTTGTACAACTCCACCAGCAGCTCCTGATTTAATCTAATGTACTGAGTTGGACCAGGTTGTTGAAATATTTGATGAAAACGCTGGACATCCATGCGAGGAGGTCTGCAAATAGTTAAGCAAAGACACACACATACATACATAAAAAAATAACTATTTACGGTTTTAATATTATTCGTATACATTACAATAATAGATTGTAAAAACACATACTGCTGAACAGGTTTTAAATATCATTTTCTCAAGTGTCTAAGACATTTGCATGGTGCTATAGGTCTGTTGGCAAGCAGTGTGGGCACAGTCTGTATCAGGCCTTTGGGAAAAGCTTTGCCAGGTGGATCTTAATGAAGCTCCTTGACAGAACACCAAGAGTTTAAAATGCTGTCATTGAGAGTCTAACAGAGGACGGATGTTTGCTTACTGCATCAGTCCATATGTATTACTGTAAGGTTTTGATGTCTTTACTTTAATTCTAAAATGTGGAAAATGAGTAAAAACGTGTAGTGTAGTGAGTGTATGAGTAGGTGTAGCCAAACCTTTGACAACAATTGCAATATCCTGAATGTTGTACAGACTAAACGACACAAAAGCCAAAAAAGCACTTTTTGTGGTGTAAAACATACACGTGCCAAGGGGTGTTTCCATGACAACCACAGCACTTATTCTCAAGAGCAGGCCCCCGTTTGTTTAAGCATTCAGTCGAGGAAAATTCTTAATTAAGCTGCTTACAGACGCTGGAAACCAAACTGGCGGGAGTGTAAGATACAGGTGAATGTTATAGCCTGAGGATGTATGTACATATAACACTGTGCAAAATTCTTGAGCCACTCCTTATTTCTTGACTATTGTTGCAAAAATCCTATTTTATGCTTGTCAAACCCTTTTATCTTTGGCATGCTGAGTAGATTAAACTAAAGAAATAGGAGCAAACTCATAGTTTTACGCAGAAATCTCCACAATCACTTGGAAACTGCAATTATCCTCCATCTTTTTTTTTGCTTTTTTGTGGCAATAAATGTATATATTTTTTTATGTTTTCACACAAGGGGACTGCAGCCAACCTGGAAGCACTCTTTTTGAATTCCACACTAGGGCTGAGCCCCCTGCGCTCCAAGCGCGATTTCTCTGTGGTGCAAGCACTCAAGACACTTCAAACTCAACAGTTCGCCTGATCTCAAGGAGACCTTTCCAACGAGCCTTCATTTCTATTTTAAGCTTGAGTAGATCAGCCCTTCAGTCTCGCGACCTTCCGAGTTGCATATTTTGGCGGGGAATTTAAATTAAAAGAGGTGAATATGGTTTTACCTTTACATTTTCTTTAAGGGTAATGCATTAAAATTTAAGTGTTCTGGAAGCATATTTGGGGGCATATTTAGGGTTGACACTATAAAAATAGGCATTTTTAGGCATTTTTAAAACCAAAACACAACAATGTAGTTTTATATAATATATATATATATATATATATGTTGCTCTATGTGTCATTACATTTGTCCATAAATTAGCTGCACGCATTACTTTATATGAAGATGAAGTATTGAGACACCTTACCAACCAGATAAATCGTGAATGCCCTGCAGCAGCAACTAGCTTTGGTTTTATATTTGATCTGATTAAATTAATGTTTAATGTAAGCTGTGTGATTGTGTGATTTCCACCATTTTAACAACTTACTGCAGTATTTGAGCATTTAACATCTCTTTTCTGCACGTAAAATACTCTTTGCTCTCTTTAAGATTTTATATGTATGCCACATTGTATGTAATTCTAAACCAACAACTTAAAGTAAATGACTAAAGTGCTGTTGGTTTTGCTAGTGCATGTGTGTATGTGTGTGTGTGTGTGTGTGTGCCATATTTCGTTGCACATGAATGAAGAGTTCTGTAGCCTCTGTATTTATAGTTCTCACCCTGAAGCAAACAAAACATCCTTAATCCCTGCTGCACAAAACACCCGAGTCACACAGAAAAAAGAAGGAAAAAAAGCAAAACCATCATTCATTTCCATATTTCATTTATGTTTTCTTATAATCCATCATTAACATTGTCTTAATGAAGATTGTGGATAAAAAAGAGACTAAAAGAGAAATAGAGAGAGATGAGAGTGTGAAAGAGATCAGGAGAGAGAATGTGAGACAAAATAGATAAGGTGCGAGTAACGAAAAGAGAGAAGAGAAAGGGGAACATACAAAGAGATGGGAGGGTAAGAGGAAGAAAAAAGAAAGGAAAGGAAGGAAGAAAGAGAAAGAAACATGAAGCAGTGAAGAAAAAGAAAAATTGAGAAAAAGACACAGGAGCGAAAGAGAACAGGAAAAGCAGATGAATAATAATAAAAGTAGTGCAGAAAGAAAAGAAGCTAGAAGAAAGTGAAGAGAAAAAAAAGAGAGAATGAAAGAAAAAAGAAGAAAGACAGAAAGAAAGAGGGATAGAAAGACTTGTATCAGAGTCAGTTCTGTAAGGTGTGTCCTGCTTTCCCTCTGGAGATTAGAGCCTTTGGGAGTCCGGCTGTGAGCCCAGATGATTACACAGGAAACACAACCCCTGCCTGCATTATTAATGTCACAGAGTGTGCCTGTGTGTGTGTGTGTGTGTGTGTGTGTGTGTGTGTGTGTGTGTGTGTGTGTGTGTGTGTGTGTGTGTGTG
>JBBJLR010091032.1:0-10356 GCA_037577145.1 Brachypetersius gabonensis | reverse complement strand
AAAAATATGAACACACGCACACAAACACACACACACACACACACATACACGCATACACACACACACACACACACACACACACACACACATACACGCACAAACACACATACACGCACACACACACACACATACACAAACACACATACATACACACGCACGCACGCTCGCACGCACGCACGCACACACACACATGTCACATTCGCTAACCTAATAGAACCACAGTGCACTGTGTGTATAAACTTAATTTTCATAAAGCCGAATTATATATATATATATATCTATATCTATATATATATATATATATAAATGTGTGTGTGTGTGTGTGTGTATTATAGAGCAGAATTATATATATCCTGATATGTTATATAATGGGTATGTCATATGTAAAACAGTAAGAAAGGTGTAAGAAGAATTTAGATGGTATGAGCTAGTCAGGACATTTGTCCATTATATAAAACCCTAAGTTGTATTGTACAGATTCACAGATTCAATTATGACGATAGTGATTTATATTATTATTTTTTTATTATTATTTATTTATTTATTTTTTTTCTGTGCTTTTATCTCTTTACCACTAGATGGCAGAAATGCGATAAAAACTAGGTATGTGTGTTTATTATTCCTTGGCTTTTTAGAAACATCAACTTGTTGACATTGTTTGGACATTCATTGTGAAAATAGATATTTTTGTGTAGAAAACCTACACTTGTGTAGAAAATATTTTGTTCAGACAGCAACAATATTCTTGATTTCAGTCTTTTGGCTTCTAGAAGTTATCTTTAACAGATCTATGAATTAATTAATAGTTAATTTAATATACTGTTTAATAGACTGTTTACCATTCTGAACACTTTTTGTCCAAGAACTACAGTGCAAGGGCCACTTTACTGTGCTGATAGTCCCAGTTAAGGCTGTCTGGATGTCTTTTTGTGTGTGTTGTTATGGCTTTTAGTTTTGATCACATCCACAGCCAACACCGATGCAAGGCCTACAGTTAATGCGTAGCATCAAAACATTCTGTTCACAAAGAAAACCAATTAACCTCAGTTTTGGATCCTGGATATTTTAACCCTGCTTGGACCCCGCCTCCATTCATGTATTTTGAAAAATATGTTTTAGTCCAAAACCTTCTAGTTAATCAAAAATTACCATAAAACAACATCAGGCATTAAGCAGCATATTCGTAAGCGTTATTTTAACTTAAACAGCAGGGCTTTTAGAGGCATTAAATGTTTCAGCCGCTCGGTTCCCATCAGCACCACTGTCACACATCAAACAATACATAAACATCTTAATGAAAAACAGTGGAATTCCCCAGTAAAGCGAAGATGTAGATGTGAGGTTTTTTCTCAAACTTCATTCAGTTTAGAAGAATCGTTGACTTCCCCATTGTGAGACCTTCCTTAGCTGAGCTGATATTCTACTAAAAAAATAGAAAAACTTCTGCTTGAGTTATAACTCCGTTCTCTTTTTCATTATCATCCATGCAATGGCAAACAGAAATGATTGGTCTTGTTTCACAAAGCCAAGAAACACACAGCTATTTAGTTACACAATGTGATTGAGATATTCCCTGCACTACACCCCGCAATATTTTGACTAACATTCATGCTTGTTGGACCATGCGGATGCTCTGATTCTGATTCTTGGTGAAGAAGCTTAATGCATGCAATGAAAAATGTAGTGATTTGGGTTATTTGCATATTGCAGCCTGTTGCAGAGGCAGGTGTCAGAAAGTGATGTGCTGTGCTGCTCGAGTGTACAGCCACAGAGTGTACAGCATTTCGCTTGCAAGCGATGTGTCTCTGAACATCAACAAGACACAACACAGTTCAGTAATTTCTGTACACATCAACATGACCAGAGGATTAGAGACAGACCTCAGGCTAGGAGCTACGAACTGTGTTCAGAGGGCACACTCCATACGCAAAGCAAACACAGGCCTATTTGCATGGTGGGGCCTGTAGCCTCACACACACACTGTTTACAGAATCCTCAAAACAGCCCTCATAACACAAAACAGATAGGAGAAACTGGCCAAGGTTTTGAAGAAATCTTTGGAGGATTTGTCCACTGACTTTTTTCTCGCTATGTAGCTTACAAGCTCTGTCATTTTATTATTTGTTTCTCAACACTTCTGCCAGATGTTATTTACTGAAACAGTGCAAGGGCTGTGGGAATCCACATCTTTACTTGTTTCAAGATCTTTTTAAAAACTGCAATATAATTTTACCATTTTTATTTTGGCAGGATAGTTCTTTGAGCAAAATGGAAATGAGTCCCTTGAGTTGTTTTGTAATAAACTTTACAGTGAAAAACTCCACTTACACAATATTCCACTATATTGTATAATAATCCAAGACATGTTTGGAGTCCAGATTGGGTTAACTACAGTGCTAACATGGCTAAGAAACAATAGAAGTAAATACTCAACCAAATATTTTCTATGCATCCTCTAAACGTCTCTCACTTCTTTTCAACAGTGTCTAGCTCTTTATGAAAGTTTTTATAAACTTTTCTTTCCGTAATAAGCTTTAATTTAATAAGTAATAAATTGAACAAGTAATAAGTAATACGTTACTTTAGTTTAGTAAATGGTAAGCATGTAATTATCCTGGAATTTTAAGAAGTCACTGAATTTTGTCAAGGGTTTGACATTCAAAGTTTAAAGGTTTAACACTAAGGATCCAACAGGTGTGTTTACCCTAAAGCTGGTGTGATAAATGACTTTTGCAGAGCTTTTCTGCATTCCCCGTAGTCACCATTTACCAGCAGAAAGAAAATCTATTAGAATATTTTTAATTAAATGGATGAAATAGTTTTTTTAAAACTAGGACACAGATGACGCTCGGAATGTGAAATGAACCTGCTTGCTCTCCCAAAGAGATACAAATCCATTCCGCTTGTGGTTTTCTTAATGGTACACATTTCCATTGAAATACATTATTGAAGAAGAAGCACGTCTTTGAAAGAGGTGAACTGTGTGTCATATGGATGTTTTGTCTCCTGTTTCACTCATTACACAGAAAATCCCACAGGTTTGCTCAGATTTGCATCCACAGAGAGCCTCCGCCATCACTGCAGTCCTCTAGTGTAACCTGTATGTCCATATGAAGGCCCAATATATAATAAACATTTCATGTTCTTCACCATGTTCTCTTGTCTCCTGGCTCTATTACGTGTGATTTTAAAGGACAACTATTATAAAATAGTTGACCTTTTTGATTGCTTTTTTATTAAATTAGTATGTTTGATGTATAATGTAAACACTGTTAAAGCTTTAAAACATACCACTCACTCAGTCCATATATGCAGAAAATCAGCTCAATATGAAATTGTTGTATTTTCATGTCATAAAAATTCTTCATGAAGAAATATTTGAAAATAGTAGAAATAAACGAAGACTATTTTCAGTAAATAAAACCATACAAAGACCCGAAATATGATACAAGAAAATATTGAGCGTGGGCCCTTTAAGCGTCTGACGCGTCGTATTCATGTGGTCTTTCAGTGGCCCTGTAGATATGCAGGCTTGTTGATGCACATTAATCTTCACTCTATTATCTCGACCTCGGATTATCATTTAAATGTAAAGCAGCCTGTCTTCCATGTAGCTCAGTGAGAATCTTTCTGAAGTGTCTGCACTTGTTGAAGTTTAGGGCTCATTTTGAAAATTGGTGTGACTTTGAGGACAGAATCTACTGCTCTTGTGTCTGGAGGCTTTTTCACAGTTTGCGTTAGTTTTGCTGTCAGCATATGATGTGTGACAAGTTACTACACGTTGATATAAAAAGCATAAATCAGCCTGCAATTCCCGACTTAACAGCTCTTAATGTGCATTTTATTTATAGTCTGTTCAGCAAACATGCATGCAATCATCCCCTGCTGGCTTGAAAATCCATCATTCCTACAGTGTCTGTGATATCAATAACCACATACACATCATAACAAATAGCAATAACAATACTATTAATGATATATGTTGCTTCTTTAAATCCACACATCCACAATAATCTTCACACTGGTTGATGCACCTGCCAGAAGATTAATTTTAAACACTTAATTTCATCGACTGCTGTCTGTTTATTGTAACTTTACAGGAAAAAGACATTTTTCACTCTTTTATTAATTTTTTGTAACCGCTTAATCTACACTAGGGTCGCGGGTACCTGGAGCCTAGGGCGCGAGGCACGACTCACCCTGGCTGGAAAGACTGTTCTAATAATTGGAAATATTTTTTTTTCAAACATTTTTTGGAGCATTTGCTCCATGTAACATACATCAGGAAAAAAGGAAACCATAAAAACAGTCTATATACATTGTTTGTTTGTTTACACATACTTTGTTTTGAGCTTACATTAAAAGTTGCAGACATTGTAAGACATTATAAGGTTACTTTTTTTGGAAATGCAAAAGTTTGCTTGGACAGTGATAAAAGCACTAGTATGTTTTGTATATCATGGTCTGTATATACGTATAAATATATATGCATATATGTATAAATGTATATAGGCATAGATAATAAAGCATGTCTTCATTCACAGTTGTCTGCCTCGTTTCTGTATAGGTATCGGTCCTGACCTCCCTCTGTACCGAACCGAGATGAGTGTCGGTGGTATCGGTGGTCTGTCTCTCGCTGGCCCGGAGCTGCCCACCGCCCCTCGCTCCTCGGCCTGTAGGTGTCCTCGTGGCTCCGGTCCGGCGTTCAGAGGGAGAGAGAGTAGAGAGTACAGGACGGTCGGACTGCACACTGCAAAATCACTACCAGAGAGATCGCACTGTCCGCGCGAGTGTGTGTGTGTCTGTGTGTGTGTGTGTGTGTGTGTGTGTATGTGTCTGTGTCTGTGTCTGCCCTGCGGAGAGAGCAGACCCTGGGAGTATGTATCGTAAAGACAGAGAGCAGCCGGAGCGGAGAGCTTGTTGGTGAGTGCTGCTGCATGAGCCCTTGATACAGCGTACTCTTCTAATGTGAGTGTGTAAGCTGTGTGTGTGTGTGTGTGTGTGTGTGTGTGTGTGTGTGTGTGTGTGTGTGTGTGTGTGTTGGGTATGCAATGGACCGTTGGTCAGCAGCTTCAACAGCACTGTCAGAGACCATAGCCAATAGATCCCACTGGACTTCTCGCGGAGGTCTTTCTGCAGGAAGACCACCAGCCTTCATCACCATGATTCAGTCCGAGTGCAGACGGGACAGAACAGTGCCCACTGGTGCTGATAACCCTCACACGCTGGCTGTAAGTTTGGAGTGTGAGTGGGCTGTGTGTCCTCAGTGGGCTACACTGCTCGCTCTCAGCTCTGTACTGAAGTCCAGGGTAGTTCTGCGGTCTAAAACTAACCCCTCCGCAATCGGACTGTTCTTCTTCTTAATGTGTGTGACGGGGCTGTGTTTATTTTGGTGTAGACTCTGGGTTCACTATAGCAGTGTGTGTTATGGTGGCTTACGTAATTCGAGCTGTGAGGCGTGTGTATGTGTGTGTGCACTGAAGTACTGAACAGGGACCTGACAGGCTTTGCTACACTTTAGGATCTGCAAATACACTGAGCAGCATCGGGGACAAGTCGTTAAATGGGGGCATAGGCTGTATTGTTTTTTTCTTTTCTTGCTCAGTTTAGAGTTTACTCAGGGGTTGTATATAAAGCCAAGTCAGAGGACAATTATCATTCATTTTTACGTGCCCATTTCCAACTTTGTCCCTTCCAGTTAATCAGTGTTTTTTGTGTGTGTTTGTGTTGCACATCACAAAAACAATACATTGAAATGGGTTGTTTTTGCATTTTTGTTTCCATATAGACTGCATTTCCTGGAGAGTGAGCAGCATGTTTTGAAACTACTTATTAAATGGCATCTGAAGAAAATGAATTTATTTGAAAGTTGAAACTTGAATTTACTTGAAAAAGTGTAATACAGGAGTAGCATGACAATAACTTCGTTTATGTAATATATTTTATTCCGAATATTCAGTGCATCACTTTTTTTGAGGTGAGCATTGGCTGTATTATATTTTGCAGGAGAGAGAGCTATAGATATGTTTTATGAAAAACATAAACTTGAACAGCATACAAACTGCACAACATAGTACCACTTGCATTACTGTTCTACATTAATCAGTGTGACCTAGAATGTCACTGTTGAGCAAAATGAAAAGAGATATAAACCTATCCTATCCTGTTTAAAAACGAATAAATAGTCTCAGTAATGACGAATAAATACATAAAAGAATGAATAAAGAAATAACTATGAAAAAAAACCTAAAAACAATATTGCTACTATTGTCATTGTATTTTTTTATTGTTAGTATTCGTGTATTATTTAATTTAATTATTGTGGTATCATATCGCTGCCATCAGAAAATATCACAATTTAAATTTGAGTTCATACTGGCCACTCCCAGCAACTGTCATTATGATGTTTATTAGGGGTGTTACATACTATGTCAAAGAACTTGTTTGTCTGCTTTGTTGTATCTTATCAGTTTTGGTCCTGAGGACGTGATATGCTGCATACTTTGTCTCACCCCTGTTCTGAAACATTACCACTAGGTCAGTTTCTCCTGACTCTTTTATTAAGGACCACCAGACAGACCACATTTTTTCTTAAGGTTCAGCAATATCGCCTCTAAATGCAGAACCAATGACGACAGGAAATCCTTTCTACCTGTGTCAATAAGACTATATAACCCTTTCTCGTTCTGTAAGTGATCTTTCTTAGCATTAATGTCATTTGGATCTCACTTGGATCATGCAGTATTACTCATTTGCTTTTTATTTACTCATCTGTATATTATTGAATGTTTGTTTAATTCCCTCATCACCTGCTGCTATCTCTTTTTAATCATGGCACAAACACTAGGTCACTTTTCATAACCACTTGCACAAATAATCTGTTATTTTATCATATCAGTTACAGTTATTTCTTACTTTGTTAGAGTTATTTTGTTATTACATTTGCACTATTACTATTGTGTCCTTTTTAAACTCTTTATTGTCTATTTTTATTCCTCTTGTTGCATTGAGCATGTTTAGTACAAAATTCCTAAACATGCTCAATGCAATGTTTATTTATCACTCGGGATAAATAAAGTTAAATAAATAAATAGAGTTCTTTCTTATCATATCTTATCTCATCGTAGCTTATAACCACATATTTTCTAATTAAATAACAACTGTGATGAAAAGTAAGAGTACTGGATGGAAGAGTACTGATTGCATGATTCAACCTAATTAGGGGTAAAATTAATGTGAGATGTAATGTAGTTAAACATAACCAAATAAAAATACCTATTGTCCCCATATTCCAGGAGCAACATCATCTGCAACTTTTGCAGAAAGGCGATAGCATTATCCACAACCATGTAGCTACACTTTAGCAACCACCAGAGGTGCCATAGCAACATCGAGCAACATCCTAGCAACACCCTAAAAACCACCAGAGATACCACAGCAACTGGCTAGCAACACCCTAGCAATCACCTGTAATACCATAGAAACCATCTAGCATCACGCTAGCAACTACCTACAAAACCATGGGAACCAGCTTGCAACACCCTAGGAATTACCATAGATACCATAAGGACCAGCTACTAACTTCCTAACAACCATCCAGTAACACTCGAGCAACTGCCCGCAATACAGTAATAACCATCTAGCAGCCCTGCTTGGAAACTGATTAAGCTGAGCAAACACTTTTTGTATTTTTTTGTACTAATAAGGTTCTAGTTGATCTTGCTTAAATACTTTAAAAAATAATTGGAAAAACGACAAGGTTGTGCCCATCGTTTTCTACTCAAAATGCTAGTGGCATAAAGAAATATTGCCCCTGCTTCAAGGGACATCATTAGATTTATTGACCTTCATGGCTGAAAACCTTTGTGCTCCTGCCTCGCTCCATGTTTTTCATGTTTTCGTGGGAAATCTCAGTGCTTTACGTTCCGCTCATACTTAGTCAGGTATTTGAATGTCAAAACAGCTGCAAGTGATCTGTGTCATTTTGCTGACAGTGTTATTTATTGGTGAGTTAAAGCTAGGGGAGCCTGCTTCAGTATAGCCTTGCAATGACAGTGACTTACCATGTTTACTCATAACACACTTTCTTGTCCAGATCTAATCATTTGTTCTTGTACTGTTTCTTGTTGTCTCTCTGTGTGTACGACCAGATTCATCTCGCTCAAAATGCAGAGATCTTGGTGCTCAGCAAGATTCTTCTATTGACTATCTGCTTAAGTGTGTGTTCTGGACCTCCCAGTCACACCCAGGGTGTATTCAGAGTAAGCTGGTGCCATTAGTGCTGCACACTGGCTTAAATGCTGGGCCTGGCTGAGAGGAACAACACTGCAAGATCAGGAGGAAGCCGCACAGGTACTGTGACCTCTTTTTGGCCACTATGCTTGGGGTCTTGTTTGTTTGAATAATTGAGTTTTTTGTTTGTTTCTGATAATCACATTTCAAAACACCGAGCAATTTAATAATTTGACTAAACGGTACATTTCAATACTACTGCACTTTAAATACTGTGTTGTGTCTACAAAGTGTGAAGCAGTGTTAGTTTCTGTCACAACAACCTGCATCACCATATAGAATTCTTTTTAAGGAGTTATATGTGAAAGTTTGGACTTTTTTTTTTTTTTTTCTTAATTAAAAATGTTAACACACATTTTATGTTTTGTGTTTTAACTTCTATTTATTCATCAATAAATAAAAATAGTGGACTAAAGTCTGCCAAAAAGTGCCATACTTAGGTGTATAGAGGACATGTTAACTGACCAGAGGAGTTCAAACCTTTGCCTGTGATTATGTATAGTTTTTTAGAAAGCTTACACAGAAAACAAAATGTTTATTCAGTTTTATAAACTTTATAGAAAAACAACTGTTTAGGGAATGCTGACAGTTTTTTTACTTATAATGTGATGGTCAGAATTTTATATTGCACAGTATTTCTTCACGAGAGTTAGTTTCTTCACATCCAGTTAGAAGCACACAGTTATACTCTTAACTAATCGCTTCTTATATTGTCATTGAGAAATCCAGGAGCCTTATGAAATATTGCATTTTGTGCCAAAATTGTGACGCCCTATTTCTAATGTTGTTAACCCTTCGAAGGTCAATAAAAGCATAACAAAAGCATGTTGAAAATGATTATGAATTTGATCTCAACTATAACTTATTCCAACAAGCAATGACATTCTAATTTGCCGTTTTAACACCACACATTTCACTATGTTTTAATGTTTCTGTATTTGTTTCTTGCAGGATGTCTTGGGTCAGTGGCTTCTTAGTCGCCCGGGCTGATGACCACAAAACGGCGTGGGGTGAACGCAAGTGGCGGCGCAAAAGGGGATCATCAGCTTGGAGCCCACGCTATATGAGCTGCTTGCGTGACCCTGAGGGCATCGATGGTCCACCTCAGGCTGCCCAAGCACATCCAGGTGGGGCTAGCAGCAGCAACTTTAGCACACGCTGTGTCTGGCAAGAGGATCACTATGTGGGCTCCAGGGCGGTGGACCTGGCCTTTGAGGATGGCCAATCTAAAAGGATGAAGGAGGAGGAAGAAGGAGGTGAGGAAGGTGAGGAAGAGGAGAAGAGAGGGTTTGCAGCTAGGGCTTTTTTAGGGTGCCTACGGCGGCTGGCCCACGTTTTCCAATCCAAACAGTTCCGGTCAGCCAAACTGGAGCGGCTCTACCAGCGCTATTTCTTCAGACTTAACCAAAGCTCTTTGACCATGCTGATGGGAGTGCTGGTGCTTGTATGTGGGGTCATGCTGGCCTTTCACTGCGTACATGGACATCCGGACGTGGCCTACACCTCGGTGCTTGCGGTGGCCATGGCCTTATTCCTGGCCATGATGGTGGTCTGCAACCGCAATGGCTTCCACCAGGACTACATGTGGATGGCGAGTTACCTGGTGATGGCTGTGCTGGTGGTGGTGCAGGTGTTCGGAGTGCTCACGGTAAACCCCCGGAGTGCCTCTGAAGGTGTCTGGTGGTCCGTCTTCTTTGTCTACATCATCTACACGCTGCTCCCGGTGCGCATGAGGGCAGCGGTGATAAGTGGTGTTGTACTCTCCGCCATCCATCTCATCACAGCCGGCAGACGCAACTTGGAAGATGATTTCCTCTGGAAACAGGTAAGGGTTTGTGTTTATGTGTTAGTGTGTGTCAGAGAGATTATTAGGAATTATTGGGAATAGCCAATTATGCATTCCAGTTATATACCCTTGCTCGAGGCTGCTCATAGAGCTATGCTTCCTTGGCTGGGAAATACAACCCACACCAGCTGAATAATATGAATGCGACAGTAACTCTTTGTGGGATCAGATCAGACAGTCTAGATCTTCACTGAAACTTATTTATGTGTGTATATATA
>JBBJLR010091021.1:0-10356 GCA_037577145.1 Brachypetersius gabonensis | reverse complement strand
TGCTTTGGTACCGAAATTGGTACCGAGAACCGTGGATTTTCACTGGTATTGGTACCGAATACTGAAATTTTGGTACCTTGACAACACTAGTCACCAGTCACTAGTATATGACCAATATGCTCCGGAATGTAAATTGTAATATTAGTCAAGTCAAGTAGTTTATTGTCGTTTCAGCCAACTATGTATAAAGGACACAATGAAATGAAATTCTTCCAGGACCGTGGTACTACACAAAAACAAAAACAGAACACCACAAGACTGCATGTGGGTAAACAGTTCAAAATACAGAGTGCAAAGAGAGAAGGAGAAAACAAATAATATAAATTATAATAAATAAAATGGTCTGCATGTAACAGGCACAAATTCCAGCAACGGTAAGCAAGAAATAGAGACCAGCATAGTGTTTACACACCAGACAGTGTTGATTTAAACACACAGCCCCCACACAGTTTTCCTACTGAGCATCATATTAAGGTCACAGAAGAACATTAGCAAGTTGCTAATCTGGGTAGCAGTTTACAGAATGCTGTCGCTGAACTACGTCCACATAAAAACAAAAACAGAACAGTCTCTGAACACACGCTGGGTATTTTGCTGGAGTTGGATGTAGTCCAAACATTGGCAAGCAGCTGCCCGACTAGTGTTAGCTTTTAGCCTAGCATGGACCCCTGCTAGCTTGCCATGCTTCTGCTGCTCTTGTATGGGATGTCCCATCCCCAGGCAACAGGTGACATTGCAGACTCAGTGCCTGGTCCCTGTAGCAAGCCAAGGTTGCAGAGCTTTTACAGCAGTTCGTCAACAAGGTAAGTTTCTCACTGATATCTTAGTGCAGTTAGGGTCGGTCGTCCACGTGTTTTCCTGATGTTCTAATACACCTGTTAGCCATGATCTGGTGTAAAGTTGACTGAACACTGCACATGTGCACCATAGTGTTGGACCCAGAGTTGTTGATGCATGCACAAATTACAGAGTATTGCATTGCATTAAACAATAAAGGCAGCATGGAACGTCCTTTGTTTAGTAATAGAAAATCCAGTTCCACTTGCTGATCCCTTTTACTATGGCTAACATGGACATGCACACACCAACGTTTCTTGAGTTAAAGAGGATTCTGAATGTATTTCTAGTGAGGTTTGGTTTAACAGTTAAAATCTTCCAAAATGTAGTGTTTCAGTGTGACAGTCATGACTGAGGTCAAAGGTTGAACTTTTGGGTTAAACTTTCGGGTTTGGACATCAGATATTGGCAGTAAAGGCTCTGAAATAATGGCAGGAAACCTTTACAAGGCAGGGGAATGATAGGACGGAGGTATTGCATTAGACAGCAGAGTGACGTTTTCAATTGCCACTCTCATTGAAGGGAGATAGAGATAGATGGGTGGACGAGGTGAGGAGGTTGAGGAAGAGAGAGAGAGACAGAAGGAAGGAAAGTTAGACAGAATGATGCATCAGCGACTGTGTGAGTCTGACAGAGGAGGTGGAGGGTGTGTGTGTGTGTGTGTGTGTGTAACAGGATTATGGGGTGATAGACAGGCAAGTTAGCGGCAGGCTGAGTGTCTGTCCAGGGCTGTGGGGCACAGGGCTTGTCTCCTTCTCTGTCCATCATGGGCAGACTCCCAGCTTGTCTGTCCTGCATAGCTGTCTACGCAGGACAGACAAATGGAACAAGAAAAGTTAATTCATCTTCTGAACGTATATTAGGCACATTCATTTCCGTTAAGTTTCTTAGCTATAAAAAAGCATGGGTGACTGCTTGTTCTGTCTGTCCCATTATCCTTGTACTGCAGATTAAGCCAGAGATACTAAACACACAATTAGATGTAAGAATTCAAATATTTTAATAACTAGGCATGTAGGTGCAATGTTGGGCTCACTGGAAAAACCTGAAGACATGGTGGAACTTGGTGAAATGCTGTATTCCTAAGAAAAATGAATAGTGGGAAGGACATTCAAAATGGTTTATCAGGTTTATCCTAATTTTAAACATCAGTGTTTTACCTGTGCAGGTGCCAGAATGCAAGTGCTGCACAGTCGACTTCAACCTGTTTTGAAAACGGATGATTAAGTAGTCTGTTTGCAGTGATAACACAACGACAAAAACACTTTCCTGCATCCTTCACTACACAAGGAGTTATTAGGTGTATCCCTGAAGCAAAACAGATTAACCACTCAAAAAACTCTCGAGCATGAGCTTAAACAGCACTGCATTGTCAGAAAAGAGTTCTTTGCTGGTAAATGTTTTACAAATAAATGTACAAAAGGTAGAACATGGTCCTTTAGGTCCAATTGTGTCCCTTAAATGAATCTGAGATGCTCAAATATATTGAGATCTTTCAAATTTGGATGCAAAATCAACACCTTGAAGTCTTTCTTCAAACACTTCCTGAATATTTGTTGTAGTACTGCAGGGCACATTATGCTGAACGAGGCCGTTGCCATGAGGGGACATACTTGATCTACAACTACGTTTGGGTAGAGGGTTAGAGTACAACCTGATCTCACGACTTTTCGTGCAGCTATCATGATACACTGTACAATGTATTCAAAATTTGTGCTGTGATCATGCTTTAGGGCTTTTATTCATGCTAGGACAACACTTTGCTTTTTCGTTACAGGACAACGCTTCACTACCCTATGTATTTTAATGCCAGGACCCAAGGTTGGTCAGCAAAATATTATCCAGAACTTCGCGCTGCCTCTGTAGGCTTGTGTTCTTCCAACAGTTATCCTGGTGCCATCTCTTCCCCAGGTAAACTATAACCACACACACCTGGCCACCCACATGATGTAAAAGAAAACCCTGTTGCTGGTTCACCAGTCGTTCTTCCTTGGACCATTTTTGGTCAACAGGGGGAGCTGGTGGTCTAATGGTTTGGGAGTTGCACCTGCAATCAGAAGGTTGTGGGTTTGAATCCTTAGACTGTCTTCACACACTGCTCCCTGGGCACTGCTTGTTGGTGGCAGCCCCCTGCTTCATTAGGTGAATTGGTTAAATGCAGAGAAAGACTTTCACACTGTGTGCTCTGATGTGGTGTGTTCACATGTGACTATAAGTGGCCACTTTACTAACCACTGCATTACGGGAACACCCTATAAGACCTGATGTTCTTAGATGCTCATCATAATTGGCCAGTTTCCAAAACCAAAGCATTTTACCAGTTGCCCTACTTCCAACACACCAACTTCAAGAACTGACTGCCTAATAAGCCCTACCCCTTTGATCGGTGTCACTATAACAGATAATAACTGTTACTCAATTCATCGATGGTTTTAAGGTTGTGTCTGGTCAGTGTACTTGTGTGCAGATCAGAGGCAAGTTACCTGAATTGATTGAGGGTACAGATTATATTTACAGGCTTCTTTATTTAAAACTCTGCATCTCATGCATACACTTACATGGCTTGAAGTCTGCGCTCTGGATGGCTTTTGATGAAGACAGTGGATTAGTGAGTGCTGGCTCATTTGAAAGGTCGCCCTCATCCCAGCACCCATATGTCCTGTGGGGTGCAGGCATAAGGAGAATTTATAATCAAAGCAATACACAAGCATGACTGTGTCTTTGGCCGTGTGTGCCAGGCTAAATTAGGCATCCTTCACACACACATCCAAATGTTGTCTGCCCACAGTAGCCTACAATAATGGCGTACTGATAACAATTCTTCCGATATCGCAAGCAATTGTCAGAATTTAATTGCCTCGTCTTGTCTCGTTGGTAATCATCAATCACCTTTTGCAGTGCATCCGTGTGGGATGCGGCCGTGTTAAGAGTGAATGGGTTTTAATATGACATTCCACGGAGGCCACATCTCTCTAATGTGATTGATGTGCATTTCTCGCATCAGATTAATCCAGCACAGCAAAACTGATTGGTTTGTAAATGGAGACAGAATGAATGACAGAGAGAGAGACAGATAGATAGAGGGGGGGGGCATTACCATAGAAATCTATGCTGAGTAACATTGCTTCTAATTAGGTCAAGCTATTAGGCATTTATCAAAGGTATGTCTTGTTGCTCTTTCAGGATATTGAAGATATTAAGCGTGATATTAGGATGTCATTCATATTGTACCTAAATGATGTTACAAGGTGAGACTGCTTTTTGATTTCAACAAAATTGTAATTGACTCACATACTATATGTCCAAAAGACAAATGATCCTTCAGTGTTTACTCTAAACAAAAAAAAAGCATATTACTAGGGAGTTACATCCTTTACGCTTCTGAAAAGGCTTTACAGTAAATATTGAGGCATTGTTTTGAAGATTTGATTACATTCAGTCGGAAGAGGATTAGTGAGGTCAGCAACTGATGTTGGATTATTAGTTCTGGATCAGAAAAACCACTCCACTCCACCACACCAACTCATTCCAAGGTACTGGATAGAGCACCATCATTACAGATAAAAAAGCTCCTCTGCTCTGCTGCAGAATGACTTTCTCTACTGTGCTATAAATCTAAGATGCAATCATCTGCATACCTGCACCCCATGTGAATTTCCTCTGCTAAAAAAGAACCTCACTCAAGCATTTAGACAAATCATAACTCTATTGTAACAGTGTACTCTGGCCATCTTAAACAAAAATAGCAATCATTTGGCAATAATTCAGCTCATTATATTTGGACAAAGAAGGGTTGCACATATTATTCCATTATTCTTTCTTTCTACTGAGACTTTGCTGTTAGTTAGGATTATTTTGCACAAAGAATTCCATAATAATTTGCATTTCCACTGATCACATCGTCACTTCTTTGTAAATCTAGCTTACATACTTTTCTTATTGTGCCTATTATTACACATGTGAAAAAAAGGCTTTGACATTCCCATATCTGCATTTTTTTTACACAGCACATGTAAAATCTTTAGAAAGACCATGTGGCCAGTGTTCAATGGGCCAGTTTAAAATTTAGAGATTCTGCTGAGAATATGAAGTTAGTTATTAATGTTTGATTAGATTTGATCTCCATTGATGGACACATTTTTTATTTTTTGTGAAGCTACTCTGTAAGCCAATGTACTTTTGTAATTCTACATCGCATTAGAAATCTGAAGAAAAAGATATTGAATTTGTAATGTAAATACTACTTTTGGATAATCCTATTTCTTCCTTATAAACTGCATCATCCTGTGTTTGTAGCAGATTTCCTGGCATTGTTAAATTGACCTTTTTACATTTTAAGTAGCCCTTAACACAATCTGCTGAGAGTTACACCAGTAAGATGACAGGATTCCCCCCAGGGGTAAGGTTCTGATTTCCATGATCTAGAGTAGGTGTGTCTCTGAACTCTGGCCCTGGAGGGCCGGTGTCCAGCACAGTTTGATGGTTCTCCTCCTCGAACACATTCACTAAATCTGACAATTAACTGGTGAAGTGATCCAGGTGTTTCTGTGCAGGGAAAACATCAAAATGTGCTGGACCATAGCCCTCCAAGACACCCCTGATCTAGAGTGAATCTGCACTAATATGTGAACTGTGAACACTGAAAGGTGGGCCCTGTCTGTTATTTATGAAAATGCATCTATTTTTTCCTTTGTGAACAAGACAGGAAAATGAATTTGTCCCTTGCGCTGTGAGAAAGCATCAGAGCAAACACCATGCTTTCCAAATGTAAAAATATACCTGTTTTCCATCTGACCTATTTACACTGCATTAAAAAGTGTCAAGCCTGCAATAAAGTGCAAGATAAATGGGACGGATGAAATTGGACCACAGTGAGTGTGTACAAGATGTCCTTTTCTGCATCTCTTTAGTACTTGCTTCATTCGAAAGGTACTGAACATGCTGACATAGACGTTCGATGTTGTATAGTATCTGTTATTGAACACACTGGACATATACTTTAAGATGTTTTTTCTGGGTTCCACTTTGTTGGTTTAGTTTCGCTTGTGGCACTTTTGGCAATGATCTTTTTCACTTCGTTTTATCTACCCAGGTTATTTTCCTTCGTCAGCTAGCCTGTTAACTTTGGTTGCTCGGGCAGGTCTGAAGCGTCCAACCTCTCCACCTTTCCTTTGCCTTCTATGAGCTTTCTCCCTGCTTTTCTGGCACCTCAAGGGTCAGAATTATTATCATCAGCTGCTGTATACATGTACATAGTGTGATAAGATAACGTTTTTACATGAATCATGGTGTAACACGCAGCTACTAGACAAACGATAGACAGCTAGTGTGGACACTGCATGAACCTTCTAGTATGATGAGAATTGCACCATAAGGATGATTTTTGCACAAGAGGCAGTTAGCTGCACTGAACAAAGTACAAGGGATGACAGAAACAGTACAATACATAGACAAAACAGCTGTGCAACAGTAGTATGAATGGGATGTGAATCTGGGACAGTACGGTAACTAGACCTGTTGACAGGGTTGGTGAAAGAGTTTCTACTCTGTTGATTTACTCTGTTCACACAGTTTTCTCTAGTCAGTTTGCTCTTCCTCCTATAGATTATTGGCGGATGTCAGTCCTGGTTAACGCACTACAGTTAGGTGATTGGCTGTTTTAATAACGATGTCTTGCTAGTCTACACTTTACTTATGGGAATGGAATAAATACTGCCTCTGTTACCGGCTTCAAACAGCTGTGCCCACCTGGAATCCTTCACCTATACTCTCTGCAAAGCGCTTGGTATAGTCCGTCACCCTCGATATATTCACTGTGCTGCCAGACCCCATTAGATCACTCAATGCATCTCACCCTCTGTTTGGCCTGACAGACTGCACCTGTCTCACACTGCGTCTCAACATAGGATACATTTAAACTATTTGAAATCACTAAGCAGGGACACACACTATTTTGACCTAGACCTGGAGTTCTGGACCCACCTTTAGCTCCTATAAATATTCGCTCACTAATTGATAAAACTCGCTTACTTTAGGATTTGATTCTGGGCAAAAACATTTGATTTGCTGCTACTGACGGAGACATGGCAAGTCAATTATGACTGCATTGTAAGTCGAATTTTCAGTTCCGTAATTATGATTAAAACTGTTCAGACTAATTTAAACATACTGTTTTTGGTGTCTTAGCTAGGTATGTGAACCATAACTATATATTTCAGAAGCAATTCAGTGATCAGGGAACATGATAGAGGAAGCGACCAACCCTAATCCTATAATCTTAACATAAACAGTTTTACAACTTAATGTGAAAGCACCATAACTGTAACTTCTAGCGTAGCTAACATCCAGAGGCTTCTTCTTAACCAGCTGAGGCTTTAACCAGCCTAGAGAGAACGGAATGAGCCTCCGCTGCTCAGTGCCACCCTATACATAAACAACCAGCACGAGGACGAGTGGCAGACGAGGCCTGGACGTCACAGTCAGCTGTATTCAGAGCATCCTCTGGATGGAGGACCACTCTCAACTTAGCCATGATGGGTAGCTGGTGGCCTAGAGCAGTGGTTCCCAACCTGGGGTCCGAGCCCCCCTTAGGGGGGCACTAGAGATTGCAGGGGGTGCACACAATGTTGTCTGCACCAAGGTTAACAAAATATGTACACATTAAATTGATAAAATCCCAATGTCTGAGAAACGAGTGTGTGCGTGTGTGTGTGTGTATAAGAGTATAAGAACAAAAACCTAATGCTGTTTATTTTGTGCAAATAAAAGTTTGTAATTAATCACTTTATTCTTTTTATGCGTCTATGCGGGTAGGAGTTGGGTTTGGGGGGGCCTTGGACACAGGCAAGAAAGGTTGGGAACCACTGGCCTAGAGGTTAGGGCATCGGCCCTCTGATCAGAAGGTCATGTGTTTGAATCTTAGAACTGCTAGTGGCACCACTTAGCAAGGTAATGTCCCCACACTGCCCGCTGCTTCCCTTGATGAATAGGTTAAATGCAGTGGAAGAACTTCGTGCTGTTCACACTGTGTGCTGTGGTGTGTTCACATATGACAGAATGGTCACAAGCAATTTCTTCCCAGATAATCTTCTGATTCTGACTTGTACAAGTGCCATACACACTGCCCTGTCTCTGCCTCTGGTGTGTTAAGAATGGTCCATTCACATCCTTTTATTAAAAAAAAGCATGTATACAAACATCATAGAATTTATAATGATTAATACGAGGCATTTCAAAGTTTTATTAGAGATGTCAAATTGTAACAAACATCTGTTTCTGAGCCCATCAGTGTAAGTATCGCTCGGCCTCTCCTCTTGTGAATGTGTCATATCTCTCACATCGTAAAAGTCAAGGTCTCAGCCTTATTACGATGACTAAAATAAGTGTGGAATGACAGTTTGCGTTTCTGCTCTGCATTTCAATGGCTCTCATCTCATCAGCTTCCTCTTTATAATCTAACCCGAGAGAGAGACAGAGAGAGAGACAGAGAGAGAGAGAGAGAGAGTTGCTGACACCTGGGAAAGGTCGGCCATGGTTTTTCTTCCTCTCAGAGCACAGGAGTCTGATGTAATTAGGGCTCCACTACAGTGCCTGAGAGCTATGGAAGAGAAGGATGAGTAAACAGGAAAAAAAGAGAAAATGCTTGAGCACAACACAGCAGGCAACAGTTCCACTTGAAAAAGTGATTTTATTATTCTACAATTATTAAAATGACAAGCTTTGTGTTACTGCTGGTCAACAATTTGGGACGTCTAAACAATTTTTAACTAAACTTAAGACAAAGCAACAAAGATACACTATATGGACAAATGTGTTTGGACACCTGATCATTACACCACCAGGGACTTTTCATGGGGGTTATGTTCCAAGAGCAACAGCGTATAGTGAAAAAGCCCATTGTTGTGTTTCTATAGTGTAAACCCTAAATATGTCCCAAATACGCTCCCAGAACACTTTAATTTCATTTTAAACTCAGATTAATGCATTACCCTCATAGAAAATGTAAAGGTAAACCCGTATTTGCCTCTTTTAATTGAAATTCCCCGCCGAGATATACAACTTGGAAGGTCATGAGACAAAAGTATTGGGACACTGCGACGAGGTGAATGGTTTTCGGGGAATTACCACTGATCTACTCAGGCTAAAAATACAAATGAGGGCTTTTTGGAAAGGTCTCATGGAGATCAATTGAAATGTGGAGTTTCTGAGGGGTTTACTGTGCATAAACTTTGACATGGTGACTTAAATATTTTCCCCTCTCCAGCCATTACAAAAATGTCCAAAAAGTCTTAGTATGCTGAAAAACAGGTGAGTCCGAGTAGTTTTGTTCTTAGAATGACTTTGTTGTTTTGTCATAAATTAGCATGTTTAATCTAAAACTGTTCAGATTTTGCCATTTTTCTTTGCAAACAATAAGTTACTTTTCTAATAACCTCAAAAGTCATTTGATTTATCCTTCTGTAGCAATGTCAGAGTTCAAGTCCATTTCAAGTTTCAAGATTAAATGTTTGTCACACAGACAGTTATGTACAACATGCAGTGAAATGTAACTCTGAATCTGAGACCAGAAAACAGAAAAAAGAACAAAAAATCTTCTGTCTGCCCATGGCCATGCCATCTTAGATTTTAAACCACTTTTGCACCGAAAGATTTTCCGCAAGTGCCTTTGAATGGTGATAGAAACCAGATGACATGCCTGTGAAAGCTGCATTACATGAAATGGTTATCAATATGTGACCTAATGCCTGAGACATTGCTTTACAATAGTTCTGAGATAAATTTGGGGTACATAAAACCATAAAATGTGCCAAAAGCTTTCTTATGTTTCACTACATGTGCGTTTTGTTCCTTTTAGAAACGCAGATGGAGCTTCCATTTCTAACCTTCTCAGGAATGCTTTTCACATCAGAAGGCTTCACAATCTCACATTTCCTGAAGGCCTAATTTAACCTAATTCACCCCGTGTGAAATCCGGTGTAAATTCGTGGAAATGTTGCCGCTTTCCTCTAGTTTTCATCCATGACAATTCTTTCACCTGGAATGAAAAACTGTCGTGTGCTGCAAGGCAGCAAAGTGTGAGTGCATGGGGTGCAGCCAACCACAAAATCTGCAGAAGCATTAAAACTCTTAATTAGTCTAAATGAATATGTTTGGCTTTGGGCCAAAGGTCAACACATCCGTTGACAGTGGAAAAAAAGAAATAACAATTAAAGGACACTTCTTGTTTTAACTATGGAATAACTGAGTATATGAGTCCATAAAGAGTTGTGCATAGCGCTAAAGGGGCTGCCTATGAACACAATATCATGGAAACCTATGTAAAGTTGTTTATAGTGTACCCTAATATATATATACACTGCTCACAAAAATTAAAGGAACACTTTTTTTATTGGGCCGGGCATGAAATCAATTAAACTTTTAAACAATTAATCAATTAAACAATATAATGTTCTGGTTGGTTAAGCAGCTGAGGGCATTGTTAATCACTTTCAGCTGTATTGGTGTTCATGGACTTAACGA
>JBBJLR010090980.1:0-10357 GCA_037577145.1 Brachypetersius gabonensis | reverse complement strand
CACACAAAGCATTCATATTTGCCAAGTTAGGCTAAAATACGAGGCTACAGATGATGCTAAACTAAGAGCCGTTTGGGGGCCGAAAGAACCGGCTCTTTTTTGAGTGTCAAGCCACAAGAGCCGGCTCTCTGAAAAGAGCCGAACTTCCCATCACTAGTTAGGCGCCGTTACCTGATTGAGTGATTGACAGCTATTATTAACCAATCTAAAATCTCAACGGCAGAACGGTCACCGTATCAGCATTCAGCACAGAGAACACACATATACCATTAACATTTTTTAGAGAAATTAAAAAAAGGTCGCACGACAACAATTACATGCACTCACACCGACGCTCCCAAATATATTTTAAGGTCACATAGATGAAATTTCGGGAGCATATGCGACCAAAATGGTCGCAATTTCAAGTCCAGCATCTGTCTAGTGACCGCAAAACAACACTGAGCACGATGGTCCTGAAAACCCTGCGTGAGCTTCATCTGATACATGGGGCAGGCCATGGGACCTTAAAGCAGTGTGCAGTTGCTAGCTGGTAGAAGTTTACCCAAAAATGGTGCGATAAAACCCAGAATGCGGCAAGTAGGCCAAAATTCACACTAATATAAATAGACTCCGAAGAGTTGGCATGAAGGAGGCAACTTCAATGTTGCTTCCTATCTGGACCTTGCTGCAAGAGGACGGCCCCTACGCCCACATCGGAGGCATCCACCTCGACATCGAATGGTTGGTCTTGATCCGGATGAATGAGAACAGGAGCAGAAGTGAAGAGATGACAGAAGGCTGAGGGAAGGCTGAAGGGTCCGGTCTTGGGCTTGGTGAGAGCAGAA
Organism: Brachypetersius gabonensis; assembly: GCA_037577145.1. Classification (NCBI taxonomy): domain Eukaryota; kingdom Metazoa; phylum Chordata; class Actinopteri; order Characiformes; family Alestidae; genus Brachypetersius; species Brachypetersius gabonensis. Next base: position 9,530 of record JBBJLR010090980.1, on the reverse strand, counting down.
GCCCCGGCTGAATCGCCGAGAGAAATTGTCGAACCCCAGAAAACGTTGCAGCTGTTTAAGCAATGTGGGTAGGGGCCACAATCGCACAGCCTCCAGCTTCTGGGGATCCATGGCTACTCCCTGGGAGGAGATGACGAAACCAAGGAAGGTAGTGGAGTGCTGGTGGAACGCACATTTTTCCAACTTGCAGAACAGTTGATGGGCCAGCAACCTCTTTAATACTGCTCTGATATGCTGGGTGTGCTCCTCTAAATTGTTGGAATAGATTAGTATATCGTCCAGGTAGGCGAATGCCCAGTGGACCAAGTGATTGCCTCCCCCTCTTCATTTGGTCGACCAGTTTCCCAGGCGGTGGTGATCGGGGGAGGCGTAATAGGCACAGAGACCTTCGCGGAACCGCCATTCCTTCTCCGTCACCGACAGGGAGGTGCACCCTAACTGAATGGGTTCCCCGGCTCCCCTGGAATGGGCCTCTGAGGTGGGTGGTGGGGTCCGGTGAGCTGGGGCTATCGGCACGTAGAATGTAGGTTCGGAGGGGCGAGTCTGCGAGCGGGGCTTTGGGAAGCTTGCGAGGCGGAGGTCGTCATGCAGGGACATCTGTATAAGCCCCTCCAACGTCACCGGCAGCTCGCGTGCCACCAGTTCGTGTTTTAACTTGGCTGTGAGTCCCTCATAATAGGCTGTGCGCAGCACCACGTTACTCCAAGCCGTCTGCACTACCAGCGTGCGAAAATCGGCGGTGTATTGGCTCATCAGACAATCCCCCTGGCGAAGATGGTATAGACGGGAATCAACCACCAGGATGCTGGAAGTCGAGCTTGAGTTGTTTAGTGAACTCCGCGTAGGAGTAGGCGGTTTCGCTGTCAGAGCCGATGACCACCGCAGCCCATTCCGCTGCCTGTCTGGCAAGGAGGGAAGTGAGCAGGGCAATACGGCTTTGGTCAGTTGGATAACATTGCGCCAGGAACTCAAAAGAAGATTCAGGTTGGTTAGAAAAACCTCACACTTCCCATCCTTACCGTTCCATTTATCCGGGAGGGCAATCTTGGGAAGCGGAGTTGTGGTTACGGCCTGTGGAATGCTAGGTTGCCCAGCTGAAATCTGTTGCAGGGTCTGTTGCAGGTTGGCGACTTCGGTACGAAGACCAGCTGTCTCCGCACGCAGAGTCACCATTTCCTGCTTCAACCCCGCAATTTCAGTCATTTGCTGGGTTACCATCTCGCACAGCTGTTTCTTCTCCTCTAGGGTCCAGGACACTGACATTATGTCACGGTGATGGTCAGAATGAGACGTGAACTGTCCCCAATGTGTAGCATGGTGGAAGAGCTTAAACGTGAGAGACACGAAAAGCCCGTAAACCACGCAGTTATTCTCAGAACGCTTCTAAGGGATTTAGAGTTCACACCAAGCTGAACCCGCGCTCTGAACACACACACTGACAGGTATATAAGTACTCACGGTACCGGACAGATGACTCAGAGATTAGTTGGAAGGACACGTTGGCATGAAGGAGGCAACTTCAATGTCAGTGTGAAGACTGTCACTTACTTCCTGTTTAGATACCTGACACAAGTCATCTCCGTGCCTCATGATGTCACGTGATAGGGAGCGTGTGACAACAGGAAACTATGCATATGCCCAAAAAAGTTTTAGAACACCAAAGGCAGTTTTAGAACACCAGAGATACCATCATAGAATTCAAATCAAGGAACTTTTCTCAGTGACAGTGATGCAGTGTGCCCACAAAAAAATCCACACCTATCCCAGATGAGCAGGTAATCTGTCTGACCACAGACGCAGAGAGGCAGTTGTTTTAAGACCACCACAATCATCCCAGTTTCAAAGAAATAATCTGTAACCTGCATGAATGACTACAAGAATGAATTCAAGACACTAGTCAGGAGCCACATCAAAGCTGCCCTTGCGAGCTCAATGGAACCCCTACCAATGACAATACATCCACTGCACTGCACCTGTCACTGACCTACCTCGACAAGAGAGACTCTCATGTTAGGATGCTCATCAACTTCAATGGGGTGGGCCTCAACACCCCTTTGTAAACTAGATTTTAAACTTCCTAAAGGAAAGGCCTCGGTCAGTGTGCTTTGGCACAAACACCTCCAGCACCATCACACTGAAGCACCTATGTGTCTTTACCCCTTTGCTCTTTACACTTTTAAAACATGACTGCTCAGCAGTTCAGCTGAAACTGGCTCATCAAATTTGTGGATGGCATGATAGTGATTGGTCTCAACAGGAATGGTATCGACATACACAGAGGAGGTCATAAGACTGGGTGTGTGGTGTAAGTGCAACAATCTCTGTCTCAATGTTGACAAGAAAATAGAGATCATATTAGACTTCAGAAAATCCAGCACTGCTCATCGCATGTCACCACTGTTGAGAAGGTCAAAAAACATCAAGTTCCTGAGCCTCCACATGAAGAATGACCTCTCTTTGTACCTCAACTCCACCAATAGGGCTTTGCAGCATCTGCACTTTTTGCAAAGACTGAAGAGATCAAGGCGCACCCATAACCCCCCGCCAACCCTAACCACATCCTTCAGCTGCATCACTGTCTGGTAAAGGAACTGTAATGTTTGGGACTATAACACACTGCATCGAATAGTGAACTTGTAAAATATCATACTTACACTGCAATAATAGTCATTCACAATATAATGTTACATTGCTGTATTGTCTATTTATTGTATTGTTTTTGTCACACCTTGCACTTTCAATGCTTCTAACTATCCAACATCATACTAATACTATTCATTCTGGATGGTTTACATCACATTCACACTAGACTGTTACATTATTGTGTTGTCTATTTATTGAATTGTTTCTATCACAACTTGCAATTAAATCTTGCATCGTGGTTCTTGGAGAAACAACGTCTAATCTGCTGATGGCTACAAAGTAACATTGAACCTTGAACCTGAGAGAATCAAAAATGGCTGCTCTTCCAGAATCATGCTTCTGTTCCTTTAAGTCCCAGTTGACTGTAGCAGCCAATCGGGGGGAGATGCTATGATGAGGGTGTCCTTGCAGCTGACCTTGTTGGAGAGGAGAATGGGAGGATGTGTGACAATAAAGGAGGATGGGAGAGAGTGATAAGGGAACTTAGAGGAACAGAGAGAGAGAAAGAGGGAGACACAGAGAGAGAGAGAGATGGAATATGTGTGTGTGTAAGCCTGGAAACACATGAATTCCACAGCTCTAGGCTTTCCCCAGCCATGCACTTCTCCACCCCTCCCCCATCCTTCACACCATGGCTGTCTCTAGCAAGCAATTGTTGCATAATTTTCACGGTTAAGGTAGAAAGGATGAGGCAGGAAAAGCGGAATTGAAAGTCTTGCTCCTCTCTTCTTCTTTTTTGTCTTTTCTTTCTTTCCCCCCTCATACTGATATAGCACACACAAATCACACTATACACACATATAAGCTCTTACAATTTTTACGATGGAGATGTAGATGTGTGTAGAGGTCTTTGTGACACAGAGAGAGAGGAAAGAAGAGGAAGAAAAAGTGATCTCCCTTTTCATTTTCAATCTCAGGACCTCATTCAATGCAATGAAGCTTTTCATCACAGACTAACAGTTAATCCAACTTGCTGCTGTGTACTACCCTGGCTCCATTCACATAGAAATGGAAGGGGGGAGAGACAAGTGACCCGATTTTGTCATTGAAAGAGGTCAGTCAATAAGTGCCCCAGTCCAGCAGTCCACAGGCACGGCAGCTCACCAATCAGCAGCAATGGTGTTTGGCCTCACACCTCAGTCACCCAATCAACAGCACTCCAACTGACTGTTACTAATTATGCTTTGCACACAAGTCTTTCCATTCTCCTAAATACAATCATCTAATGTCTGTGTAACAAAATATACTAACCATTAAAAGTGGTCTTTAATGGCATTTTGTTGTTATTGGTGTTTTAAAATAGAAACGAGACTTATTCAGATAATACTATTTTCAGCATATGTTCTCATTATAAGACTCTTTGTAGAGTTTTTCTCTATTACTTTTTGCCCATCAACCATGACATGAATGAAATTTGCAACCGATGTGTGTGTGTGTGTGTGTGTGTGTGTGTGTGTGTGTGTGTGTGCGTATGTTTGTGTGTATGTGTGTGTGTGTGTGTGTGTGAGTCAGAGCAAGAGCTATGGTTTAATTTTAGAAGAAACATAAATCACCCCCACTTTACCCATCAGATCTATAAATAACTACATACAGGCTCACGCTGTAACACCCACATGCACTGAGTGCAGGAAAGAACCAGCAGAGGAATGGATGGAGAGAAATGTGAAGATGGGGACTGAGGAAAGTGGGGGGAGGGGCTGTTGCTAGGATACCACATCCTGCCGGGATGGTCACGTGACTGGAGATGACTGGCGCTGGAACTGAATGCAGCCTCACTCATAGCAGACACACACGCACGCGCACACGCACTCGCACACACACACACACCCACCAGCTTTACCACCAGTGAAAGTAACTCACATCCTCAAGGTCTGCTATCTCAATGTATGACAGCATGTCCTTGTTATACTAAACCCGTTTTGACCTTGTGTGAAAGTTTATGTTGTTTATTATTTATGTTATTTATGTCTCATGAGTGAAAAGCCATGTGCAGATGCCCATTTCTCCAATGCGGGGTCAACTTTCGCTTTGCCAAAGAAATATTTTGAAAAAGAACATTTGGGTCACTTGCGAGTCAGGCTGTAATCACTCCTAGGTGTTTTGATCATTCATCCAAAATATTTCCCCAAAGCACACAGTAAAAGCTCACTCAGAAATAAAATACACTTTAACAGAACTAGGAACAACATGAAAGTGTACAAGTGACAATTTTGATCAATGTTTGTAACATTTGTAACCTACAGTATTAATGAAAAGGTATAGTAGCTTAGTGGTCAGGGTGTTGACCCTGTGATTAGAAGATCCCATTTCCCATTGCTCACTGGGATAATGGGTTAAATGCAGCTCATTGCTTAAGTTAAAAAAACTTAAAACATCATTTAAATCTATAAAACATAGAAAAAGAGAGCTTCTAAGAATTCTAATAGAGGTGTCGTTCGCTCTGGGGTGCTGGTCAGAGCACAGAGAGGAGAAGAATGAACTTTCTGCCCTTTTAATTTACTAAGGCAGCACAGGCACATAATTGTGTGTCAAAATCTAAGGGCTGTAAAATCAGTGGGGTCAACCGTTACCATCCTCCTCTACAAAGTGCTGTTGGTCACTGACAAGGGAGCTCCCTTTGGGTGGGTGGCCACAGATGTAAACCAGAAGTCTGTCACATGCAGGAATGGCACAATTTTGAGGAAGATGCGGCTCACAGTTCTGGTTATTCCCATTTGGGCCCCGTGCACTTTGGGTCTGGACTTCCTTACTTTTCAATATAACAATTCTATATTTAAAAAAAAAAAACATAAATAAATGTGAAGAAAATTCAGTAGTAGAAGTAGTACCCTTTTTTGTATCACACAGGCTTTGACAAAGCCTATCAGTCATTTATATTCTCTGCTTCTTTCTTGAAACGAACAGTCTAATAATAACAGCAGCTGTAACACCATCTCAAAATAAAGATCACTGAGTTATTTGCTAGCTACTGCAGATGAAGGCATTCTGGGCAGAAAACTGACATTAAGGATCTAGACACCATCACGCATCTAGCCACCTCAGACCACATCTCTGTAAAGGTGATACCAGCTTACAAATATCCTCTTAAACAGACTAGACCAGTGAAGAGAGAGATAAGACCAGAGGGGACCATCTCAGCACAGAAGAATTGTTTTAAACTCACAGACTGGAATATGTTTAAGGAAGCTGCCACTTAGCTGCCACTGGAGTACACGGTGTCTGTGACTGGATACATCAGTGAGTGCATAGATGATGTTTCTCTCAACAAAACCATAAAAAAGGAGCAAACGTGAAATGATAGCTGGTGTCTGGCAGCTACTTAAAGCCAGAGATGCTGCATTCAGATCTGGCAATAAAGCGGCCCCCAGCACCGCATTAGCTAACCTGTCTCAGGCAATGCAAAACTTGCATATGCCCAGAAGATCCAGGGACACTTTCAGAACACCAAGGACACTATTCAGCGTCCTATTCTTTCTGATGTCCTGAACGCCTCTATCCATGGTTTGATGATCAGAACAACAAGCCTGCAATAAAACCACCACAATAATCCCAGTCCCCTCTGCACAGCTCAGCACTAACCACTTGATAAAGTTTGTTAAAGTATCGCAAACACTCTATTTAATCTCTTTAAAATATAGCACATGGATGGGCATTTAACATCTCCAAACATGCAACACACCGTTTAACTCAAAATAAACTGTTATGTGCAATATTCTGCTACCCTCAGAAACATCAGGTCCCTCTCACGTTTTAAATCCAAACTCAAAAACCATCTGTTCAAGCTCACATGTTGTCTTTAAATTATTTGCATTGTCCTATTTTACCATTTTAACGCCTGTTTATTTTCTGCTTTTGTTTTTTCACTTGCACTTTTTGTACGGTATCCTTGGGTGCTAGAAAGGCTCCTATAAATAAAATGTATTATTATTTTTATTACCCTGTGCGGCCTGGTTCGCCAAATGTTTACATACATGCAGATAAAAAAGTTTACATCTACGTACACTCTAAGTGCAAATGGACTGTTTATAATTTATATTGTCTCATGCCTAATGTTCACTGTCGGCACAGGCATTGTTTATTTCTGTTCTTGTTACAGAGTAGCGTTTTTGTTATATGTACACTCTGAACATTGCTTCATCTCAGAATGTACTTCTTGTACACAGTGTGGCTGTCAATGACAATAAAGTGAACATCAAACAATACATCGATTTGAATTTTGAGCCTTAATGCAATGTTTTCTGTTAAATCCCTTACATTAACCTGATTAAATCTGAAAGCCTATACTTTCATCAAATTTGGATTGCTTAATTTATTGATGTGGCATTCACATTCCACAGTATTCAAATATTTATGGATCTAACCGTAAGAAGCATAACAAGAAAAGTTAGCAATACAAGTTACGTATATGATACATTAAAATATATTAAACAAAGGTAAAGAAAGCAGTACACAAAAATACAGATAAAAGTGTTGTTTTCTGTGCGAATCTTACCAGTTTACTGAAGGCAGAGGGAATCAAGGCTTTTTATAGTTTCTTATTCAAACTGACCGCAGTTGGGTCAGATTTGATCTCCATAGGGAGCTAGTTCTAGCAGTGGGGGGTATAATGACTAACTGCCATTTCACCCTGTTTCGATTCAGATCTGGGTCCCACTAGCTGACTTGTCCCTATTAGACCTGCAAAACTGATATTCATAAAAAATCTCAGAAATATATTTAGGGCCTAAACCATTGGGTGACGTTTAAAAAATGACTAGTACTTTGAGCTATATTTTGTATCTAATTGGAGGCTGGTGTGTAAAGACCTGAGGACTGGAGTAATGTGCTCTGTTTCCTTGTTTTGTTTTTTTTTTCTCATTCTAGCTGCTGAATTTAATGGTCTGTTTGGGGACATCAATGAGACAAGCATTGCAGTAATCAGCCCTGCAGGATATAAAGGCACGAGTAAGTTTCTTCAAATCTTGCTTAAACACAAAATCTCTAATCTTAGCTATGTTCCTGAGATTCCAGAATGCTGATTTCGTTTTTTAGCCCTAGACACAAGTCTAGCCCTAGACACAAAATGGACACAAAACTGTGGTCCTCCTTCATTGTTCCCAAATAAAATTGTCTCCATCTTGTCTTCACTTAACGGGTGTTTTTTTTCTGTCCAGTCACTTACTTTTTCAAGGTACAAACCCAACAAGTCTATGGGACTGAAATCATTTCATGAAAGAGCTAGATAGATTTGATTGTCATGTTCATAGTCATGATAAGTCACCCCCTACTCTTGAAGAATTTCGCCAAGAGGAAGCATGTATTGATCTAGAAGCACCAATAAAGTTATTCTACCAGTATTTGTATTCAGACAAAAGTCATTTAATACCATTATGAGAGCTATTTCAGTACCCAGTTGTTGATGTTACCAAATAAATTCAAGCAATTACTGATTTGATTGAAGACTTGAAGATTTAAAGGTTTACTTGCTCAATTACCTTGCCTAAAGTGTGAGATTTAAAATAAGGTTATAATTGTTAAGACAGTCTTTAGTGATGTAAGAAACATGCCCAAGAGTCTTTTACATTTAGCAGAATACATTACAACTGAAAGCATGTTTTTGGGTTTTTTTTCAGTTGTGCCATCAATAAAAGTAATGTCAGAAGAGAAGCGTTTTTATTCTTCATGTTGATATAGATGCTATATCGATGCTTGATGGGCTGGAGCCTATGTCTAATGCATTGGCACAGGTGCAACAGCATAACATGTTCATCCATAGACACTTCCTGCCACAAATATAACACATGTATTCACATTAATTTTCCTAGATTTGACAGTTTTAGATCTAGTTTGGGTGTTTGGAACAACAAGCCCATCAAAGAAAACAGAAATGATCAGACGTCTTTAGGGACAGTGACAGCCTTGCTGATGTCAAAATCCAGTGTGGTACCGTGAAGTTGGTCCAGGGACATGCTTTAACAGATAACACATCAAAGAAATGTATTTAAACACTGGTATTGTCAATATAATTATTAAAATCACAAGTTATAAAAAAATACTTTGAAAAATAAAAACATTGTAGAATAACAGAAAAGTCTGAAGGAACGACTGCCAGGTTTTCAGAGAAAAAAATACAACAATGAAGTCTGGACAGCAATTTGGCAATCTGTAGATAACAAATAAAATTCCTAAATAGCTTTTTATCACAGTTCAGAGACATTCAAAGAAATTAAACTAACCAAGTGATAACTGCTTTCATTATTTTATTTAAAAAAAACAACTATACTTTCACTTTCCCTGCCAACTCAAGAAACATTCAAAAAGATAAAGTTTAAGGATAATTAAGGATAACTGTTGCACTGCAGTTGTTCTTCAGTCACATTTTAGAACTGGTGTACAGATATAAGATTATTAACTAAAGTGTTTAGTGAAATCGTGGAATCTGGTGTAAGTTGGACCGATTGACCGCACCCCTTTTTTTCTATTCCCTGTGATATATGGTTCCTGAGGCACACTTTTGCCCATATTCAGATTCTCAATTCAGTTGCATATATATTTTAATGTTAAAAATGTTCAAATTCAATTGAGTACATGTTTTAGACCATGTAAAATAAACAGAATTGGCTGTATCCATTCATTATGGACAGCTAAACAGGGCTAAACAAGTCTACCAGTGCTTTCAGAAACCCAGTTTGTGTTGTGTTACATAAGGCACTTCTCATAATAAATGTACTTTGGGATGCAGGTATTGGAAAGTGAAAAGTGTATTGGTTTTTCATTCATTTCAGAGACGTGTGGAGGGCTCTAAGGCACTGGAGCGAGAGAAATGAATGCGTGTGAGTGAGTGTGTGTGTGTGTGTGTGTGTGTGTGTGTGTGTGTGTGTGTGTGTGTGTGTGTGTGTGTGTGTGTG
>JBBJLR010090959.1:0-10358 GCA_037577145.1 Brachypetersius gabonensis | reverse complement strand
TTGTTGTTAGTGTTGATTGGTGTAGTTTTCAAATTAAAGAAATCTGTTAATATACAATTTGTAGTTGTGGTGCTCATAAATTTTTGGTGGGTGCTCCTAACTTTTTGAAGTTGGGAGCACCAGTGCTACCAAGTAAAAACGTTAATTTCGAGCCCTGGTCCTGTGGTGGGCTGGCAGGGTCCCCATGAGCCCAGTGTGGATTAAGCGGTTACAGGAATTGAATGAATGAATAAATAGGACCCAACCTCAATGTCATTTAAGTCTATAAAGATCTTATAAGTGCAAAACAGTAGTTTTTTGAGATCTACAGACTGACTATAAAGTTTAAACCAGATTCAAGTTGACAGATCGGGCTGTAAACTCCTTTGCAGCTGCATTAAAGCAGGCAGATCAACCTATACCTCCAGAGAAACGTTTATATTCATAAAGTGGCCTGGTGATGTAAAGATGGTCCTCCTAGGAGTTAAAAATATGAGTGCTTTGCATTTAAGAGCACACCCACGTCTGGGCGAAATCTGGGTCACCTTGCAAGATGGTGAAGCTCAGGAGGAAGAGCGGCTATCACACCAAACCTGAAACCTTTGGAACTATAACCGGCATTCTTTGCCTTTTTCCTGTCACTGAAGTTTAATTGCTGAAGAAATGCTGAATCGAATGAAAGCTGCTGAGAAAACAAAGCCAGTTAAACACCACCTCGGAGCAAAATCCTGTAAAGTATGCAACAAGCTTTTGCTCGCACTGCTTGAGGTGAACCACAGACTGAGTCAAGAATAAAGCAGTTCTAGAGCAGAAGACTCCACGAATAACCCCAGCAACCTCAGAGCTGGGGATGGGTTCGAATGACACTACTTCACAATACATTTACATTTATGGCATTTATCAGACGCTTTTATCCAAAGCGACTTTCATTTCCTAACTACAGGGGACAGTCTCTCCCTGGAGCAACTTAGCTCTTGCTCAGGGACCCAGTGGTGGTGCTAAAGGTAGGAATCGAACCAGTGACCTCTTGGTCTGTAGGCAAGTATCCTACCAACTGAGCTACCTCCACCAATACTTGTCCATACTAATGCTGATCCAAAAACTACACACATGAAAAGTACACACAAGAACAGTTATTGTGAGTTTTGTGACAAACGTAATAAGGAAGGAACATCACTATAAATGTTCTTCTTAACAACAAAAAAAAGCAACACACACACACACTGTGTCAGGTCAATTCAGGTGTGATACTATTTTCCTATAGCTAAATCATGTTTCCCAGTATTGAAACTACTTTTTCAAAATCTGTTGTTCTTGCTTTTACACAAGTGTGTGCGCCAATGTCCAGCGACGGTGTGCTGTTGCATAAATCATGAACCGGGCAAGATTTTGATACAAGACAGTGAGAGAGAGCAGCTGAGCACAGATGCTCTGGTATTTTTGGTGTTGCATAATGTACCACTCCACTGCAGACAGAGTGGTTTACCACACACCCTGGAATTGTTTCTGCCACCATATCCCACCTTCCCAAACCCTCTGGAGGAATTCTTTTCTGCATGGAGATGGAATCGTCATCCTTGATGCCAATCCTTCCACGGTTGGGTAAGGCAGTGAAATAGGTGAACAGTTATTATGTTATGGCTTTTTTTGGAGAAATAAAGAGCTAAAATATGTCCTGAGTTTCCTGTGCATATATAATGAGGGAGGAGCGACACCCTGTAGGGTGCTCATGTTTGGCACCCCATTCAAAAGATGAACCCTTGGTTTGAAGCGTTAATAAGCAAATTCTTTCAAAACACATCTGCACACTTCACCTCATAATTAATGTCCAGCACATCTGAAGAAAAAACAAAATGCACATATTATACATAGAGATGAATGTGGTCAGTACTGATAGTGATATTGATACGATACTTTTCAATATTCTTATTGATCCTACTCTCCGTAAATTGGTGCAGAAAATTAAGGCGTCACCTGAAAAGATGTAAAAAGATTTATGTTGTTATTTTGTTGTCATTTTTGAAGAAATAATAAGCTATGATTATCTAAGTTTCCTGTAGATATAATGAGGAAGGTGCATTGCTACAAATGTTCTGAAATGTGTGTTGATGATGTGCAGAGCGCCACTCTGTCCCTCCACTGATCCAGTCTAGCATTGGCTGTTTGAAAATCCAGCCGTGTTAGAATGCTGCAGAAACACAGATAGCAGCACCATTTGTCAGGAGATTCTTCAGGTTCTTTCAGTACTGACAGGTCAGGAACTGGTTCCAGTTTAATAAAGGTTCTCTTCATCCATCTCCAGTAATGGGCTAGTCTTCACTGCATGCTGTGCATCCTGACCTGTGAGTGTTATGGCAGGTATATGAGCTCCCCAAAAACACTAATAAAAGATCATACAAGCTGCTGAATCACAACATGATATTGTTTCATGCATTTCCAGTCAGGCCTGTTATGAAGATTTGCCACACTTTTGGAGAGCCATCTTCAGAACTCATGAGGGCTTATGTGTCTTCCTGTTGCAGTGCTTCTGAACAGCTGCGCTTTGTGTGGCTTCAAACAGGATGTCACTTTTGTGTATGTGACTGAATGGTGGTACTGACAAACCTTAAACTGATTTCGCGTGATCTGTTTGTGGGGCACTTCTGTGCACTCTTCTTCTTTTCGGAGTCGTTTAAAAGAAAGGTTTTTCACTTTTCAGGCAAGCGCAACAAACACCTCAAACAAATGCACCTCAGTATCCTACTGTGGAAAACAGCACTGTTCCTAACATGGAAAAATAACAGCCCACAGGTGGAAATTTAATGTGGAAACAGATGGGAGGGGAAACTGTCTGTCCTAATACACACACACACGCACGCACGCACACATACACACACACACGTATATATATACACACACTATATATATGTATATATATAGAACCTGTAGTTCAGGTAAACGATTCAGTTTGCTTGCTGCACGTTAATCTTTAATCCAAGAGACAGTATGCATTATGGGTATTCTGTGTCTGCTAGGGTGCATTGCTTGTTCTCAAGGTATTGTGGGGCATCCAGGAGTCCACTGGACATATGTGACATTTACCGATATCACTCTAAAATATCAGACCTGGAATAATACTGCAACCATAATTGCAGCCATGTGACTGGGGACCCACTGCATCAGTCCAGTTCTCTTCTAATCAAGCACATCTAGTCCAGCTCATGAAAGTCTTGATGAGTTGGTTCAGGAAAGCGGGAGGAGTAGTTGACACAGTGCAGGGTGTTGGGCCTCCAAGAGCAGGATTAGTTAATAGTGCTATGTAGTAAACAGGGCATAGTTACTGACACAGCAAGATAATGAAGAAATGATTAACAAAGATTATTAATTAAGGAACGAAGTCCCAAAATGAGACATAAGAGAAAGAGTGTAAAAGACAGTAAAAAGAGGTAAAAGACTAAAGAAATGGGGTACAAAAGGGTCCATTGCTCAGTGCCACCGTGCAGGGTGTTGGGCTTCCAAGAGCAAGATTAGGAAACTTATATAAGAAACAGGACATAGTTTCCAGCAGGACAGGAGCTAATTATTAATAAACATTAATAATTAAATAATATTGCCAAAATGAGACATAAGAGAAAGAGTGTAAAAGAGAGCAGAAAGTAAGAAGTGGGGTAAAAACAGGCTCCATTGCTCAGTGCCAATTCCCATCCATCCCTGAACTTGTTTATTGAATAGGAACGACTGGGCAATAAAGGCCCCCTTTTCCCTCTCCCCATTGTTGTGGCATAGGATAGAAACATGGGATCTATTTCAGACTTTGATCAAAGAAAACAGGCTTTTCCTTCTCACAAGACAAGGGACTGCTTTTGGCTGTATCGACTTGGCTATCACAAATGAGATTCCGGGTTATCAAGTCTGGAATGCTGGAACAGATTAGGGAACCTTTAAATCACGTGGGAGACGAAAGTGCGGAAGGAAAAAAACTAGCTAAGAGGATTTCTCCTGCCAGAGGCCCGCCCCAATTGATTCTGAAGCAAATTTTATTGTTAATGCCTCACATCACTGTCCTTGAACCTTAAACATGGGGTTGAGGTTCTCGAGCTAAAAGCATCCACGCTGAGTCAACAGGAATCAAAGCTAGAAATGTTGTAATTTTACAGCTTTCACTGGCATCGATCTGTAGGATGTGGGAGTCTGCTGGGACAAAGCCACTATCCATCATTAACACGATTCGATTTGAAAGGGCTTTCGCACTTTGTAACAGGAGCTTGTGGCGTCCGACATGAAACTTCAGGTCGATCCCTTTGATTTACACGGCTGGTTGATTTGTTCAAGGCACGCCACCATAACTCCCATGTCTGTACCTCTGAGAACATGAGACCTATAACAGTCATCTCTCTGTGTCACAGTGGCTACCCGATTGTTATTTACCCCTCCTGTCCATCTCTTCATCTTGGGTAAACAAATAACAATGCAAATGAAGGGCAGACCAAAGCTCTCTTATTTGCAAATGATGATGGAAATAAAGGAACAAGAGTCTAAAGAAACTGACACTTCCGACTCCCTTTGGGAACGGACAGAGAGGCAGGCTGGAAAGAGGCTTCTGAGCTTCTGAGATCAGAAAGATTCAATTCAATGTTAACTTATTTATTTAAAAAAATTTAGTGGAGACATAGGGCGGGGAACTGTATTATATCAGAAATAATAAAAACGAAAAATCATTATTGATTTAGCAATTCTCATTTCAATTACAAGACCGCAGTGCACTTAACCTTGGAAAAAACAAAATACCAAGGTCAAAAGGAAGGGACAGAGAGAACCAGAGCCTAGTGGATACAAGGACAGATCAATGTCCAGCGGGGCCAACTTATAATCTATAATCTATAGGGAAGCACTATTAAGTACTCTGACTGACAATCATATCTGAAATTATAACAGTCACTAGAGCACTACATCTGTTCAACATGATCATATTACATTAAATCGACTTGTGTCATCAAAAACTGCATCCTTAAAATGATAAATACCTATCAAAAAATGGACCATATGAGTGAGGCTCCTGGATTTATTATGCACTCATCTGGCACAAGTCATGCATGATTGAGTTCTGCACAAATAATCTAAAAGCATGCAGAGACAGGGCCTGCAAAGAGTTACGTAAGGTTACTGTAAAGCTCAGGTCCCTGTTCAGTTTCAAGAACTGGTAACTGTGCGTCTGAAATGATCTTTTACACTGTGAGAAAAGTTAAGGTGTACCAGGACATTGCATGTCAGGGTTAGTTTTTCATTGCATGGTTAAAAAATGCTGAGAAAAAAACGCTTAGGTACAAGACAATTCATGTATACCTACAGACAAGTATCTACACATGACCTTTCATTCCGCAGCAAGACGCCTGAAGTGAAGATTCAGTTTCTGCCAGACAGACTTTGTGGTTAAGCCACAGAGCTTTTGAAAACAGCAAAACTAGGCTCATGCCGCCAGTCTTCTTGTTGTTGGTAGGAAAATGTGACAGGTCTTGACATTTGCAGTGTTACTTCTATCAATGTGATCGACGCTGTGTGTAGCTTTGCATGCATTAAATGACGCGTATTCTATGTTTTCCTGATTCATTTCTGCATGATCACTTTCCAACTTCTCCTTATACCTTATATATATATATTTTTAAATGCCACTGCCTTTTCATTTCCTTTTCTAAGTAAAACTGAGTGCTACATATGCAGCAGATATAGATGGGAGCGAAAAATCCTGGAGTACTTTGGACTGCTGTAAGCTTTACATTATACAATCACTCTGAACCCTGAGAGTCAGAAACCTGATGAGGGACAAAATTCAAGCTAAGAGGCCCTGAGACTGTGTGTGTGTGTGACTGTGTGTGTGTGTGTGTGTGTGTGTGTGTGTGTGTGTGTGTGCAATCACGATAAGAAACGTATCGTTAGGTCTTGGCGAGTTTAGTGCCGTTAACAGATTACAGAGTCTACTAGAAGTCTTCCACCCACCCAGGAGTACATTTCTGGGTCTTCTCATAATGCCAGTGAGTGGGTTAATAGAAAACAATGGGTGTTGGTAGGTGATACATAGGTGGAAATGTCATAGTGTGTTTTTCCCCTCGTTTATAAAGTTCAGACAAAGTGTGTTAAGTGTTTCTGGAGTAGCAGCAGGATCTTTAGTGCAGATCATTTAAAGCGTAAAACTTTGGTCACAAAGACCTAATTAAAAATGGTAGTAAACATTATTAAGACTACCAACACTACCAAACGTTTTTGCACACTACAAGTTTACACTACTTATGCATTTAGTTCATAAACTTCTTGTTAACCTATGGAAAGCTGCTGAGCGAACAAATACAAATGAAATATGTCCAAAAAAACAGGATGAAATGTTTGAAATCCTGTTAAATGCACTAATTAACGATTTCATCATATTGGCTGTCACTTAATAGTGCATTAAATATCTAACGCATGAGGTGGTTTTGTGTAGGTCAGTAGTGATAAATAAAAAATACAGTTTTTGTGTTTTCTGGCGAGCGAAGACACTCTAATGGCGTACATACTGTAAATGGGTTTGTTAGCAAAGAATATTGAGTGGATTTTAAGTAAACATTAAGTGAGTTACATGCAAATGTAGAATCTCAGCACATGCAAAAAAAAAAGTATTTTGTTTTCCAATTAATTAAAAAATTGTTAGTGGGATGATTGCAATTAGACTAGATTAAAATATTTTCAGAACTCCTGCTCTGATACTGAAACCATATCAGCACTTAAATAAAGTATCAATAATGGCAATGGAGGAGGATAATGCTAAAATTTCTGATGCATGTGCGCTTTTGACTGCTGTGTTCATGTGCACCAGATTGACCCTAGGAAACTGCAGTAAAATAGCAGAAAATAAATCCTAACAAAATCTGTAGCACAAACATGGTGTGTAGGACAGTGGATGCTATGATGTGCCACAACACAAACACAGGGAAGAACATGCTAGCCCCTTCAGCTGCAGACCATCACACAGAAACACTGGTAAACCAGTAAAATGAACGTGAAAGTTGCCATATAAGCTTCATCAAAACAACCCACCTTGCCTTTGTGATCACTATGATCACAGTCACGGTCTGAGTGATACCTTTTTTTTCATGATCAAGACAAAGTGAAAGTCAGTCACTAAAGACAGACCTGGTATTTCACTTCAAAACCCATAGTTTGAGAGTTTGTGGCTAAATAATGTGTTACTACAGTGTATAAAAGATTGAAAACATGCCAGTTACATTTGTTTTAAGTATTTCTGTTTGTTTGTAAAACTAGCTTTTTTTAAAAGCTAAAAAAAACCCAGCTTTTTTTAAAAGCTGGGCCAAAACTTCTGGCCAGTAGTGTGTTTGTAAATATATATATATATTCTCCCATTCACACAGATCATCAGATACAAACAATCAAAATCAGGTCACGGCGTACTACAGACCACACCTGGCCATCGGGCACACCGGACGACAGCCTGGTGGGCTGGTCTCGGTTCAAAATGCCTGGGCTGATTTTTTGTCCCCGTCCAGCCCTGCTACCGGCTGCCCTTTGGAGCCATTAAACCTTTGCACTGAGGTGATTGCCATGTCTAATGAGCCAAAGAAAATGTACAGTTTATTACTAAGTAATAATTAAATAGTCGGCCTGTGTACTTCCTGATTCTTCAAGATTCAAAATTCCAGATTCTTTATTTGTTACATACATAGGTATACAAGTAACGCGTATAGTGAATGAGCCCCTGAATCGACCTGTAAGACCATGCAATACAGTTATTAAATCATTTAAATTAAATTAACCCTTAAATGCGAAAAGCATGCTGTGCAACAAATGGCAATTTTTTATATGGCAAAACAGCTCACTAAATTGTTCCCCAGGTTTGCCAGGCAAAAGTGCACAGAGTGGAGAGCATGTAGAACAGCAAACATCTATTTTAGGCTGTTTTTATTTATACTTACTAATACACTCTGAGTTCTAAGGGTTAAATAGTAAAATATAGAGAAAAAAAAAATTGTAAATATTCCAACTATACAAAAGTAGCAGGAAAAGAGAATGGAAGGTCAGCTGGTTTTGTGACAGAGAAGCCAGTCAGCAATGAGAGGAGACACGGGAGTGACGGCCCATGTGTTCTGTGTTCAAATGTTTATCATCAGATTTTTCTCTCTCTCTCCCTCACCTGCTTTATCTCTCTCTCTCACCTGCTTTATCTCTCTCTCACTCTCTCTCTCTCTCTCTCTCACACACACAGATGGCAAACAACAGGCTCAGGGGACATACAAAAACACCTGGGTTCTCCTAGGATCTGCTTTATATATATTTATATTAAAATATATACAATATGTTCTCTGCTGAGCTTTAGTGGGACCCTCTGAACCCCAACCCAACCCCCAGCACTCAGCTGTGTGTCTGTGTGTTTGTGTGTGCATGTGCGTCTATGTGTGTGTATGTGTGTGTGAAAGTATATGCTAATGAATTTCCTCATCTCCTGACACTGTCTCTTTAGATCCAGCTAATATCTCTTGGTGTGTGGGGGATGGGGTAAGGGTGTGTTTGCAGGGTTTGTGTGTGTGTCTCATGTGGTTTCCTCCGCTATTATGGCCTAAAGGGAGCACTCCACTACTCATATGATGTAATCCCTCAGCTCCCGCGTCTGTACTGTCTGCCTGTATTGCCTGCCTGTACTACCTTGTCTAAATAAATTACTGAGCCGGAAGTGCCTCGTCCACTTCCATATCCCATCAGAACTGTAATACAAATCTATCCAAGCCCACTCAAAGGCACCTTCCCTCCCTCTGCTGCTCGGGGAGAACCATTTATAATTAATAGAGCCTTGTGTGTAGTTTTAACGATGCCTTTCTGGTGCATCAAAGCATAAAAGGAGCCAGTGTGGGGGAGGGAAAGGGGAAAAAAACAGGTTCTAGCAGGACCTCGGGTCATTAATAAGTAAGCAAATAGGTAGACTAAGTGGTCAGAACATGTGCAAATGCACACAGTTTACTATAATATGACCCCAAAATTATTGCTGTCTGTCTTTATTGGCTTTTAAATTGCCCTGGGTCCAGAAAATGTTATATAATAGCAGGTACACTTCATAAATAAAGGTAAAAAAATGAATAACTGACATGTTTGGCACTTTTATGAAACCACACACCTCTTATCAACACATTTTTCTTCAAACCAGTTTCGACTCCATCCACCTATAAGTCTCATAGGTTAGTTAAAAGCATCTCAGTTGAGTTCATTTCAACAACCAAGAGATCAGGTGAAGTTCAGCTAATAGTATAAAGCATTCTTGGGATCCCAGTGTCAATTAACAAGATGTGACCAAAATCTCCACTGGTTGCTCATTGCTCACATACCCTAACAGCACTGCAGCCTTTGTAGGGTTGCCAGGAACTAGTGATGCTCTGATCGATCGGCCAAAGATCAGTATCGGCCGATAATCACATTTTATGACTCGGTACTCGTTAAACTTGGCCGATCTTAGGAACTGATCTCCATTGTAAAGGCATATTAAAATGTTCACTATATAATAAATACTTCTTTGTGATTATTTAGTGCTCTGTTAAAACAATAGTTAAATTAGATATATTACTGTAAAAATATAACAAAAATATAACAAAGGCAACATTTATAGTATTACTTTATCTGAAAAAAAAGTTAATTGTGATCAGAGAGCTTACATATCAGTTATATAAACTTGAAGCATCAGAATCAGCATTGGTATCGGCCAATCACCATGACAACAAATCGGTACTTGGTATCGGTGGCAAAAATCCTGATTGGAGCATCCCTACCAAAAC
Source organism: Brachypetersius gabonensis (assembly GCA_037577145.1). Taxonomy (NCBI): domain Eukaryota; kingdom Metazoa; phylum Chordata; class Actinopteri; order Characiformes; family Alestidae; genus Brachypetersius; species Brachypetersius gabonensis. Next base: position 594 of record JBBJLR010090959.1, on the reverse strand, counting down.
CTCTATTTTTATACATCCATCTATAAAGAAATAGTTTATTAGTGATGCTTAACCCAGAAAAATTTAAGTTACATTTCTTAAAGCAATAAATAAATGAAAAGAATTTATGCATCAGTGCCAACATATAAACCAGGGCTATTCAACTACAATAGCAAGCGGGCCGGATACAAAGTCACTGGGGGTTCAGGGGCCCAGGGGCCACAGAATTTCGTGCTGTTCATGCCGGGGGGTACGGGGGTCTAGCAACGGTTCTAAACGACAACTCTGACCGTTAAAGTAGATACATCACAAGTTAAAACTACAGAGTAGATCGAGATACATCCCCTAGCTGTGTGTGATTTTCCCCTCGCTGTGTGTGATTTTCCCCTCGCTGTGTGTGATTTTCCCGTCGCTGTGTGTGATTTTCCCGTCGCTGTGTGTGATTTTCCCCTCGCTGTGTGTGATTTTCCCCTCGCTGTGTGTGATTTTCCCGTCGCTGTGTGTGATTTTCCCGTCGCTGTGTGTGATTTTCCCGTCGCTGTGTGTGATTTTCCCCTCGCTGTGTGTGTGTGGCCGGATTCTCTTTCGTTACCACCAGCTAGGTAACACACCCAT
>JBBJLR010090938.1:0-10359 GCA_037577145.1 Brachypetersius gabonensis | reverse complement strand
CAGTGTCTCTGTATCTATAAGAGCACAATGTCTCTGTATCTATAAGAGCACAATGTCTCTGTATCTATAAGAGCACAATGTCTCTGTATCTATAAGAGCACAGTGTCTCTGTATCTATAAGAGCACAATGTCTCTGTATCTATAAGAGCACAATGTCTCTGTATCTATAAGAGCACAATGTCTCTGTATCTATAAGAGCACAGTGTCTCTGTATCTATAAAAGCACAGTGTATCTGTGAATGAAGTTTCATTCATTTAGCCTAGATTAGGGCGAGTGTATTATTGTGTGATCATATTATTAGATCATCAGGGTGTGATATTAGTCTGGAAAACATGTTTTTCTCCACCAAAGAAGTGCACCTTGCTCTCAAAAACGAAGGTGTTCTTTGGAGTGTTGTGCAGAAAATAACACTTTCGGTTCTTCAAAGAAGCCCTTCTCAACTCCAGCCCCCCCTCCCTCGGCACAGTTTAGTGTTCTCACAGATTGAACAAAGCTCAAATTTAGCTAATGATATTATACTATACTAATGTCATATACACAGTTTTGCAATATGCAATATTAGTACACAGCTAATGATATGGCTAGTGGGATACTAATGTAATTATATGACCTCGGGTTGTTCACAGTTTTATAAAGAGCCACTGTATGTACAGAACCCTTGAATGACTGTTGTTAGGATGAACAGTTACATTCCAAGAGCACCCGCGTACTCTCCCAAGACACTTTAATTGAATTTTAAACCCATTACTCTTAAAGAAAATGTAAAGGTAAACCCGCACTCTTACTGAACAGTTTACACTGAACTCACGCAGGGCTAGAATGTAAAATACTGATGTTACCCCTGTATAGACTGGGCTGTAATTAATGCACGGGTGTTTTCTTTGGTATGCACTGTCATTTTCTTTAGTATAAGCAGGTAAATACAGTAATAAATTAATTTAATTTACAGTAATAAAAATACAGGGTTGTAAGAAGAACAAAACGAAAAACACAAGAACACTTGAGACACTGCATGGGGGAAATTCTAGACTGCAGCTGCATCAAAGGGCAGCAGTCAATGAGCAGCAAGGAGAAATAAATGACGTTTTCTCAGATTGGCTACTTTCAAACCTTCCATCTCTGAGTACAGCTGACTGTGATGTCCGGGCCTCGGGCGGTGCTTAGCAGCGGAGCTACATTCTGTTCAGTGTCTGGTTGCCTTGGCAACAGCCTCACCCAAACATAAACACCCAGCACGAGGGCAAGGGGGTGTGACACACGAGGAACGGGCGTCACAGTCAGCTGTACTCAGAGGTGGGAGGTTCGAAAATCCGCAATGGACTGAAACCGCAACTGCTGATCTGTGTAAAAGTGGGGGGTTAATGTACTTTGCTGTAATGTAATCAGTTCAGATACTACACAGTGTCGTAGGAATGGATCTGTTTCATAACCCAAGGACCCCCTGTACATCTTATGGCATTTTATATATATAATGTTGCTGGTTGTGAGGGATTCATGTGAAATCAGCCACAATGATCTGACCATCTCACAGTGTTTTTTTCCTCAATCCAGAGGAATGAGACAACAAAGACATTCTTTACATTTGCTGAATATATTTTAGATTACCACACTTTCAGGAAACACTTGCAGAGCTGACTGATTTTCAATCATCCCTTCGATCTGTGAGCTCGTTCTTTGGGAAATGAACCTTAGACTGTGTGGATGGAACAAACTACAAAAATCACCTCTTTCACAGCTACGGCTCTGACACACTGTTCCTGTCTGGCAGAAAGGACAAGACTGACCAGGTAACTAACTTACCATGAACATGTTTCTTACCAGTCAGTCCAATGCAGCAGAAGAGCCCTCCCGGTTTTATCAGGTGGTCCCAGTCGGCAGGGCTTCCAAGCAGACGCAGCTTCTCTCTGAGACGCTCTCGCATCAGCATGCATCTCTCCACTATGGCCTTCAACCCTTCCTGCCTGAAAGGACAGTCTGGAATCACTGACTCAATAATGTATGAAGCCATTTCCACAGTCAGTGTCTTGAGCGACACAAGATTCATATGCTGCTAACTGCTAACACAACCAATGTGTTGCTGCTGTCAAAACAAAACCATACTTTTTAAAAATCTTTTCAAGAGGCATTCTTCTCCTAGAATGAGAATTAATTACTTTTTTCAGATAGATAGATAAAAAACGGTCTGATGTACTTTAATGCATGTTTTTTATGCAATAATTAATAAACTGTGTGAAATTTTTCATACATGTAGAGCTAAATGATGAAAAAATTACAACTCTAAATTTGTTAAGCTGTTTTTACAAAGGGGACATCTTACTACACCATGTTCTCTGTGCAATGTTTCTCCTTTATTATTGAAGGTATACAACACGTATCCAGACATTATTTTTAGTTTCTGTTTATAAAAAAAGACTCAGCAAGTATCAGATTAGTATCATATCCTAGGCTTACCATTCGGACAGGTGCGCAGGATTGCTCAGCACTGTTGCAACCACTCTGGCTCCTCCCACTGGTGGGTGGGACCAGAGTGTTCGGATGATCTTCTCTGCCTGCGATTGGACAGCCAGCAGTAAGGAATCCTCCTTTAGAACACATAGCAGGTGTCCCACTCTTTCCCCTGAGGTTGTGATAGGACACAGCGTTATTATTGTAATGAAAACCCAGTGCTGCGCTCATGACTGAGTTGGAAATGGGACTGTCCTGATTTCTGAGTAGGATAAAAGAGTTGTGTTTCTGATTCTTTGGTTAAAGAAGCAATATCTTGTTTTAAGCTTATTATGCTTGTATCTGATTCCCAAATCAAGAACTTTTTTGATCCTGGAGGAAAAATGCTTGTGCTACGGAAACACAGAGACGACAGCGGTGTAAACAGTTGACGTAAGTAGTATGCAAAGTTTTCAGTCTTCACAGCGCAAATGCGGACCTAATTTGTGACTTCATAGTGTGCGCATAACCACATCGGAACCATGCTGAGACATAGAATAACTTTCCGCCGGTTCGACTCCTTGGACGTGGCTTTTGGATGTGTCAGAAACACTGTTATCCGGCTGAGATATACTGTAAAATCAAAGTGTGCTGCAGGTTTTGTGCTGTAACAGTGCGGTTTAGGTACAGCACTGTTAGTGAAACAGTACCTTCAGACGCCCTGATGGCCTTCATTACCTGGATGTGGTGTGTTAGCTTAGGGTTGGAACTAAACTCCAGGTTATAGATCTCCAGGACAGGGTGGCATTATACTAAAGGACAATTTGAAGCTGTCAAATAGGCTATAAAGCTTTTAAATCAATCAGGATTAACCAAACAATTCCAGTATGAATATTTTCGAAGAGTTTTTTTATATGCATCCGGCAGTCACACTAGTGCTCTTTTCATTTTTAGTTCACCTTTAACAGTCAAGGTTGCCTAAGCACCTTGAGGAGGTGAGAAGCAAGATGTTTTGAACGAGGCTTGGTTGCATTCCATTGCTTGGTAAATGCATGATGCCGCATCTGCGGCACATGAATGCTCTCACCATAGAGGCTGAAGCCGTGTGAGAACGCCTGAGCGCACAGTAGCTCCATCCCCAGAGACACACAATATCTCAAAGCCCAGGAATCCAGCTCCACCTCCCCACTACAGAGACCCTGAGAGGGCAGCAGGAAGAACGGCAGGAACCGACGCCTCTGAAGAGAATGAGAGGGAAAGGGGGGAGGGTGAGGGCGAGGGGCTCAGCATCAATGATTAAAGCAGTCAGTAAAACATTCATGACAAATCTACGCTTCATGATGAGTCTCCTGACCTCACTGCCGCCTGTAGCAGGCACTCATAGCTCTAATCCTTCAGATAAGCACCTCTCTCAGCTTGCTTTCTTTATTCTAACATAAACTTGATTCATCAACTAATTATCAAGCTCTTCATGCACCGTGTGGCAGTAAGACTACACTAAAAGCAATTCAAGAGCGTTACAACTTGTGTTAAGAGCTTACAGTTCATCAGATTGGATGGAAATGCACAGATTAATAGCACATATAATGGTGGAGGTTTCTCTGATGCAACATGTGCAGTTTGTGGGATGAAATATAACAGGGTGAAATGTGCAATTTGTCTTGGTGCATTATTACTGTTTTTGTCACACACACATATATATATATATATATGCACAGTACTGTGCAAAAGTCTTAGGCACCTAAGAAAATTATGCTTAAAAGCTGTTTACTACTAAACAGTGGTTAGTATTAATGGTTAAGTTAGAATTAAAACACACATTACAACAAATATAAACAACATTAATACAGTAGATGGTGGTTTTATGTGGCAAAGTGTTCGCTGAACCATTTCCAGACCTCTTTCCTCATGGAAGCCCAGTTTTTCCATCAAATGCCTGGTTTGGCTCTTTTTACTGCAGTAGATTAAATTAGGTGCTGATTATGGAATTTTATTCATTCACCCAATGACTGCAGGCCCTGAGCAGAAACCTGGATCCAAACCTGTGTTCTTCTAACAGCTCACAGAATATCCACCACGTTTTAGAAAAAAGAAATCTTGATACTTTTTACTGCTTGCTTGTTCGTTTGCATTTATTCTAATATGCAGCACTGCTGATAGAAATGACTTCCAACAATTTGCAAAGACTTTTGCACAGTACTGTGTGTATATATATATATATATATATCTGTCTTCAAATAAACAATTATATTTATATTTTTGTATGATTTGTCTTGTATAGTTTACTTTTTATACTGTACTGTTCTATGCGATTGTTTTTGCTGGTCTTACCTTTGTTCTGTCCCTTTTCTGCCGTTACAATGCACACGAGTGGGAATAATAAAGATTTATCTTCTCAATTCCCAGGCCATGACCAGTTTTATCCCATCCCATAACCATGTGGCAGTGAGTACGGTGAGTGTGTAGCCTTATCATTCAGGTAATTGATAATATTATATTACTTTTAAATTTTAAGATTTATATCTCCCTGTTAGATTCTATGGAATTTTAAACACATCAGCAAACATCACTTCTCTGGACAATCTTGTGTGTAAGTGTTGGTCACTGCTGGCTGCTAAAAAGAAAATAATAAAGAAAATATTGGACAAATCTTTCATGGTCGATCGGTTTAAAGGGGACATCTTATGCAAAACTCACTTTTTTCAAAACAAGTTATAAAAGGTCTATGGGCTACACCAGCGTTATTCTTCACAGTTTCAGTCCCTTTCAAATCGAGCCATTTCAGGGCTCTGTCCCTTTTATGTAAATAAGCTGTTGCTGGTCACGCTCCACCCATCCCATGCTTACAAAACAAGACAAAACAAATGAGCTAGTTCATACTTAACTGTGATAGAAACAAAAAAGTTATTATTTGAATCTCCCTCATCTGCTGACTTGTCACAGACAGTAGATACAGATCCTCCACAATGCTGAAGATAGCTCACAGCTCCTTATATGAATTTTCCGTTCCACTTTAAATAGCGGTATTTAAGTTGGAACAAAACCAATTGTGTCTGGGAGAAAGTGGAGGATTTGTGCTGTTCTTAGCAGCAACAACACAACACTTCATGAGTGACTTGCCTCTGCCTGTAGACATAGCGCTCTGCTTCTCCGTGCTCATAAAACTAGCAGACAACACGGCGGATCTCCAGCTAATCTAGTGGGTGGGGTCTCGACAGATGAGGGGCGTTTCTATGCAAATTGGCCCAGTATTGCATCACAATGGGCCCTCCGTCCAAACGGCTTATGTGAGAGTGATTTTGTGCAAAGAACTTCATGAACATGTTTTGTAGCCCAAAGACCTTTTATAACTAAAATGAGTTTTGCATAATGTCCCCTTTAAAGGAGCCACATGTTCAGGAGACAATCAACATTACATGAAGTCTGTCAATTTAGGAAAAGCAGCCTCATTAAACACACCTGACTGAGCTCAGCAGCTAATTTATGAGGGAAACTTCGAATCTCTGCAGAGTTGTGACTGTCCCAGTTAGTCACACCTGCCATAGTGCTTATATATCCAGGTGATTAAGAAAAGATCTGACCGAATGTTCTGTATGTAATTGGATAATATGGCATTCATAAGAATATAATATACTGCATTATTGTTCATATGCCATCTAAGATCAACAAAATATATTGCATTTTCAATAAATGTCATTTTTGCATTGGTACACATTTTTGCTTTATCCTTTCATCCCTTTTATCAGTTCTGTTCTTCGTGCTCATAACTACATACCTCACAGAGTAGTTTCAGAGGACGCACTGAATAATTCATACCGTGTAACACTCCTTTAAAATTCATACCGGAATATGAGCCCAGAGCTTAAAGGGTGACTATTTGAACTTGTCCAACAGAGAGCACTATTGAGCAGGAAGACTCTTCCTGTGTAAGTTTAATTGAGACTTGTACCACCAGGACGTCAATCACTCGTTTCCACTCCTCCTGTGAAAGATGGATTCCAGTTGGATAGTGTCCTGATGCAGAGAGGACCACCACGCTTTGATCTGGAGCCTTTTCCAAGTCTTCCAGCATCTTCTCCACACCCACCCCGTGATGCTCACCATCCCAGTAGCGGTAGTGCTGGACGTCCTTAATTCCTGCTGCCTCAAAAATGCTTGGTAATGACTCTGTAAAAACGAACCCGATGCACATTTTTTATTTAATGTTTGCACAATAAACTAGTAATGAATGGACAGTAGAAAAATCATGCGACTGGTGAAATTATGATAATGATAATGATAAAGTGGCCCCTCATAGTCGCGCCTGAACACACCACAGCACACAAGGAAATTCTTCCTTTGGATTTAACCCATTCACCAAGTGGAGCAGTGGCACCACCAACCAGGGGCCCCAGGGTGAAGTGTGTGAGGACGGTGCCTTGCTCAGGGGCACTTCAGTGCTGACAGTGCTAGCAGTGTGGGGATTCAAACCCACAACCTTCTGATCGCAGGCAACTCTCTAACTACTAGGTCACCAGTGACCCCAAAAAAGGCTGTTATCTAGTTGAGAACAGTAAATATGGGTACTGTGCCATGTTTGCTGTTCACATGTCGTCTATAAATGGTCTAAATCTAGATTTTTATGACACATGCAGTTCAGCGTATTCAGCAGTTGCTAACATCTGCTAACAGAGCATGACAAGGACTCTACTGTAAGTGCTGGTTTTTGATCACTGGTTCTGTTACTAGTTATTAGGGCCTTGTTCTCTACAGTACTATTATTTGAGCAAAATAATCTAATACTATTCATTTTAGCTATTGAAAAAACATGCATCTGCACTACAACTACACCAAACAAACAATTCAGTGTACAGGGTACTCCAGTAAAGATCACAGCCTCAGCCATTCGCAGGTTTTTTCTTGAAATCAAATAATAATTGTTCCTCCTCCATGGTGGAGTCAGTGATTTTTAGATCAGAGCACTTTTTTATAGTATTTGATGTTCTCTTCACTTTCTCCTCTGAGATAAAGTATGCTGGCTGTGGCTCCTGCAGGCTTTGTAAATGGGCAAAACCCCCCCAAAAAAACCAAAAACAAATAAAGTGCACCATCCGACATTCAACCAATTTAAGACATGCAAAAGTCTCTAATCGCCTGTTAGTCATGTTGCGCCTGGAGCAGAAAGCTGTCGCTTTGTCTAACAAGCTGAAAACCTGACCTCTGATCCTCGGAGACAGTCTGAGCACCAGCACTCAGTCCTTCTAGTGAACGCAGTGTTTGAGAATGAGGCTATGGCTGCTTCCTTGAATATGAGAAATATAAACATATCATTTAACAAACTTAAATGTTGCATTTTCTGTTGTTTTTAGTGCACAGTTTGTGTTTATTTGCTGAATTAAACATAGTGGGAAAATCGTGTCATTATTTGTTTGGTTGTCAACAGTAATTGTGCATCAGAATGTGCAGAAGTGTGTTATGGTGGCTGGTATCCTGGTGGTTAGGCAGTTACCCAAGCAATTGAAAGGTTGTGGGTTTGATTCCCAGGACTACCAGGGGCATGACTGAGCAAAGTACCGGCCCCACACGCTGCTCCCCTGGGCGCTGCGTCATTGGCTGCCCGCTGCTTCACTGGGTTAAATTCCACACTGTTTGGTGTGATAGGGTGTGTTCAAGCATTTCAAATGGTTCACTTTCTCTTCACACTTTCAATTTCTAAACTTTCCAAATCTTTACACTTTCAGTTTCTAAATAGCACCAGGGCTGCCCAAACGATTGCAGAAGACTGCATGGATTTGTTTTCTGAATTTCAGAAGTTTTTCAGAAGTGCTAGATTTGTCTTACACCAGCACCCCACCTCCCAAATTTAGCTTAAAACTCTGAAACCCAAACAAATCCTAATGTAACCCATACAGGTCCTCTAGAAATAAAAACATGACAGCAGAACGTGGGCAACTACATTTGCAACGCAGGTACATCTCCAGGAGCCACTGCTTTAGACTACTCTCTAACTTCTGTAGTCATACAAGTGTTGCACAACCCACCGTCACACGGAGAGGCGAGGAGAACAGGGCCGCTCCAGGATGAGCTGGTAGAGCAGCAGAGCTTCAGCAACTCCGTTCCCAGCCGCACAGCTCCGCAACTGCCCACCGTCTGCACCCCCACAACCTACAAACAGTTCAGACTTAAGGATCAGTGACCTGTGCAAACACAGTGCCTCCACACACACCCTCCACCAGCCGAAATACACACCCTGCATCTAAAGTTCAACATATTTCTACAGAATCCCTGATCAAATTGCATAGTTTGTTGATTTTGTACAAAAAGTACAGCAGCATTTGGCAGACACCCTTATCCAAAACTAATAATTACAATCATTAGTTACAGGGACAGTCCCCTGGAATAACTGAGGGTCTTGTTCAAGAACACAATGGTAGAAAGTGGCGCTTTGAACTTGCAACTTTGTGGTCATCGGGTTCACAGGTAAGTGTTTTACCCTTTAAACTAGTACCACCCTCCACAGTTAATATACACCCTGCACAGACAAGATAAAGAAAAATGTAACACTTTCTGCAATTTTAGTGCACAGTTTGGTCTCCTGGACTTACCTTACCAATTTAAACCCCAGCATTTGAATTTACAGTATATCCTCACTTCAGTGTGGATCAGCAGGAGCAGTTTCAGTCCATCATGGAGGTTTTCTGAGAACTGAAATAATAATCGTTCGCTGAAACCCTCGCACTAGCGTGGAAACTGCAGGTATGCTACGCATTTTTTTTTGCTTTTGTGACATGCGGTCCTTATCAGCCACGCCCCCTCATCCTCCAGCTGGGTTGCTAAGCACTGCCCAAACATAAACAACCAGCACAAGGATGAGGAGGCGTGGCGGACGAGGCCCGGACATCACAGCTTTCTTGTGGGAATATATAATTTTTCATGCATTTTAGTGCTAAATTGTCAAGAAAAATATCATTTACTAATTTTGTAACATAAATATTTACAGAAATTCAGCTACATTTCCATATAAAACATAACTATAATTGTTTTGGTCCTGTCCAGAGAACACAAAGAAAGGATGTACTCAGAAGCGGGAGGTTTGAAAGTAGCTACAAACACTTTGTTTGCATTACTATTTTCCATCCTCTCTTCATCCCTTAGAAATAAACTGGCAGATTTTTAAATGCACCTGCCTTTAAGAGTGCACACTAAATGCATATATGTGTATATAAACTACAGTCCACCCCCGAAATCCATTCCAAGAACATCCATGAATTGTTAAAAAACTTGTTAATGAAAATGCTTATTTTTATAGTGTAAACCCTAAATATGCCCCCAAATATGCTCCCAAAACACTTTAATTTAATTTTAAACTCAGCTTATTACATTACCCTTAAAGAAAATGTAAAGGCAAACCCGTATCCGTTTACACTAAACACTAAACTCCCGCAGAATGTAAATACCGATGTTACCCCTGTACAGACTGGCCTGCAATTCATGCAGCACGTTTTCTTTGGTATGTGCTGTCATTTACAGTAATAAAAATACAAGAATTTAGGAAGAAAAAAACGAAAAACACGAGAACACACTGTTCTGATGCGGGAATGCGGGAATGCTGGACTGCGTCTGTCAGAGACGTGTCACACGGCAGCAGACAGGACTAAGACAGTTATATACTTATACTTTATATGAAAATTTAGCCAAATTCATGTTAATATTTCTGTTACAATTTAGTAAATTATACTTTTCTTAATAATTCAGCACTAAGTGAGGAGCCAGACAAAGAACAGCTCACAAGAACCCTCATGAAGAGAAACATAATGGAGACGTGTTTTCCCTTGCCCGGACGCGGGTCACCGGGGTCCTCCTCTGGAGCCAGGCCTAGGGGTGGGGCTCGATGGCGAGCGCCTGGTGGCCGGGCCTACACCCATGGGGCACGGCCGGGCAAAGCCCGAAGAGAT
>JBBJLR010090916.1:0-10359 GCA_037577145.1 Brachypetersius gabonensis | reverse complement strand
TTTAGAGGCCTTTCATGTTGCATAACCCACTATTGATATAGCTGTTTAAAAACACAAAAGTATGATTTATCCGATTATTCGATTAATCGATGAAAAAAAAAAATCGACAGAACACTCGATTCCAAAAATATTCGATAGTTGCAGCCCTAGTTCCAGACCTAGCAGCTGCAGCGTGTGTAAAGTGTCTACACCGTGGGAGCTGTAAGGGTAACTTACGTAGATGAGGCCTGAGTAGTATCTCTCTTTCAGGTTGTGCAGCACAGAGGCCTCGTTCAGGCACGTCAGCTCGGCCATGTCCTCCACCTTGTTGAACTTTGGTGGGTTCATCTTCTGGATGTCGTCCTTGTTGACTCGGACTTTCTTGCCGGAGTCGGCGAGCTCCACCATCACCTCGTCTCCATGTTCCTCCTTCACCGAGCCGGCCTCAAAGCCCAGGCGCTCTGACGGGATCCACACCAACTTCTTACTGGCCCAGTCCGCCTGCGCCAGCGGGTTGTTGACCACGCTGCGGTCCACGTACAGGTACTTATCTGCAGCCGACATGGTTGCTGGAAGGGAAGGAAAATGAAACTTTAGGACCAGTGGTAGCCATATCATTACCATCATTACCATCACCACAGTAGAGGTAACATCATAATAATAATAATAATAATAATAACACTTTTTTATAGAGCGCTTTTAAAGATACTCAGACGCTTTACATAAAATTGAAATATTTAAAATTTACATTAAAAACACTTACATACAATCAAAAAATAGACATTTTTTTCAAATGGAAAAAAGCCAAGACAAATTAATGTAGTCAACAAAATATATCCTCACAAACAAGGCATTAGTGGAACATTTCTGCATTAAAATAAGAAAAGGAAATGGCTTAAGCATCTATAAACCCCTGTTTAATCATTTGTTGACCTTGTGTGGTTTAAAATGGTGCCCTGGTACCAGGTCTCTTCTCATCAGTTCTAATTTGGAAGCTACTTTCGGCTCCAAGTGCTAGACATGAGTAAAAAAGACCCATAAGCAATATTCTTATTTCAGTGGAAAACCAAGTTGGCACACTACTAGTGTTATTCCAAGGCTGTCTCTCCTTATCTGCAGGTTTCTTTATGATAATAAATGCTGTTCTCTAACAGTTACCATCCTGAGTTCAGTCTAAACTCAAGTTGCCATGGCGACTAAACAGATAAGATTTCAGAGTTCAGGTGCTTCTGCAATGCGCTCTTTGGTCTAATGGCTTTCAGTGGTGTGTCCACCCCCACCCTCTGACTGGGCTGTAACTCAACACAAGGCCTTCCACATCCACCAAACCGGTCCCGCAATAAAAGCACCGCCCTACAGGTATTCTTAGCAAGGCACTGGCGGATTCCTGATTGGCGAATAAAGCAATGCTATGTGGAAAGGCAGAAATTGCCTCACCCTATTTCTTTCTTTACAAAAAACAAAAAAAAAACAAAAGCCTGCCCATGTCTCTTACATAAGCCTTCAGGAATGTAGAGGTCAGGATCTGTTAAGCACTCTCTCTCTCAAACACACACAATCTGTGTACAGACCAGATTAGGCCAGAAAACAGCACATTTCCTCATTCTAGTCAAATCATGTAACTGCACTTGCTCTCTGAGCGGATCGCTCACTGTTTGTTGGCCTTTCTGGGTTAAATATGTGGTTTGGACAAATGACTGTCGATTACATGGTTCTGCAGTGGCCTTTTGAACAATTTGTGCCTTTTTAAGCAACACGTGCGTGCGTGCATGCGTGCGAGAGTGAACAGAGAGGCCTCTAAGCCAGAGTCCTGCACTGGGTCAGGTACTCGTAGATAGTTGGGTCCTCAGATGACATTAAAATAAATCACAATTTGACTTAAACCAAGAACTGCCGATATTCATGCTAATTTCAGGTTAGGTTCATGCGCCACACCCCAGCGTCTGACTGCCTTGCTAAGCGCCACGTCCAAACATAAACAACCCAGCACAAGGATTAATGCATTTTAGTGCTAAATTGTTTTCTAAAAATAATCTTGGGATGGTGAAACCCCACTGTACCCTGAGGCTCAGTCGCCGACCCAAGAACATTATTTATTTCTCCTTGCTGCCCTTGTTCTTCTTAAAGCCTGTATTTGTATTATTGTAAATGAAATGAATTTATTACTATATTTACTTGCTTATACCAAAGAATATTGGCTTATACCAAACATGCATACATGAATTACAGTAAAGTCTATACAGGGGTAACATCTGTATTTTACATTCTAGCACTGTGGTTCATTGTACACTGTACAGTACGAATATGGGTTTACCTGTATGTGTCCTTTAAGGGTATTACCCTTGAAAATTAAACTGAACTGTTTCAAATTAAAGCGTTTTGAGAGTATCTTTAGGGCGATATTTAGGGTTTACACTATAAAAATAGGCATTTTAGGCCTTTTTTTCCCTCACTATATGCAGATGCAGAATGGAAAACTATACACAGAATGGTCACTTTCACTTCAATTCGAAAGCAACAACAGAGTTTCTCTAGCTAGTTTTTTTGTGCCACTGACTGTAGTCTAGACACTAAAAGGTTCTGGAGAGAGCCTACCCTTCTTTGCCTAGAGGAAAGGAAAATTCAAAATTTGTCTGACTTGTTTCTCCTAATCATAACTGAGCTCAGTTTAACATCAGAGTGAGATTTTGACCATTTTCTCAAACTTTTTAAAGTCAGCTCCTGAGAAAGAGTCTTCCTCGAATCTCTTCCTCTAGTCTTTCACCACTCGGATCTTTATTCATCTGAAATAAATCATAAGATCCATTAGAAAATTAGTTTGGCTCATGAATGAGTCTGCACAACTAGTCTTACCGACCAAAATCAGTTTTGAGATGCATAAAGAGAACAAGCCGATTAGAACAGCAACAGAACTTCTGTCTTTAGCTGATTGTTTTCTGTTACTCCTTATCTCCAGATAAGATGATTTATCTCTGATGAGACAAAGAAAAGACTATTGTGAGCAGAAAAATATTTCTCTGGGTGGTTGCACTCTTGTTCATCCACAAAGTTCAACAAGATGTCCCCAGATGTTCTCACTACGGGGTCCGCAAGACTAACAGCAGCGCCGCAGTTTGGGCTACTCCTGTTTTTATTCACCATACTGTGTTAGCGATTAGAGATAATTGTTGCAATGTGGTACAGTAGAACAGCAGATCTTTCTGCTCAGAGAACCGAAAAGGGATTACTTTTGACCTCCACACCCTGAGAGAGGAGCCCAGGGTGCTAGCCGGCTAAAGCTATCAGTACCGTCATGGTGAAAGTGGGCATCCCTGAGGGAGAGTGTGCGTTAGAGCACTCCACACTTTTCTAATGAGCACAAGCAGCTTAACAAACCTTCAGTTAAACAACAAAAACACTACAAGCCCCGACAAGGCAGCTCCGCCTTTCCCATGCTCATCAGTTCCTTCAAAAGACGTAGCGACGTAGCGAAAGGTGACTCGACAAGTTTTACCAGACATGAGGCCTTACGTAAGGCCCAGCAGCTCCCCAGGGCTTCATAAGGAAGGTAATTATCAGAGACTGCAGAGCTCTCCCTTTCACTCCAGCCATTAACCATTCCTGCTCCGCCACACGGAGCTAGCATTAGCACGTTTAGAGGTTTCAGCTTAGCCTGTTTTCCTACAGCTCTAATGAGAAAGGGCCCTAGGATCTTTCGAAAAGTTTCCTCTCTGAATCAGGAGTTAAAATGACGGCAAACATAAATACACTGGAGGGAAAGATTAGCAGACAATTTTAGTGTTTCTTACTAAAAACCAGCCTGTCCGGTTTTAGCCCCCTACTCACTGTAAAAACACTATTTAACTCTTGTTCCATTAATAATCAGTTCAAACCTTTTTCAAAAGAACATCAAAGCCACAAACACCTTGAGGCCTAAATTTTGGACATTTCCAACACGGTCATACAATGTCAAAGATCACAGTTTAAAAAATAAGACTATCTGAGATTACTTAACTTAGCCTGCAGTTTAAAAGCTGCCTCCTATATTAAGACCCCTAGCTCCAGGAAACGTGTCCTGGTCAACCACCTTTGAGTAAAGACGAAATTCTGTAAACTTGATTTTTTCGCAAACCTATCGCTGAACACTATCGCAGTTCTCAAAGCAGCCAAAGGAGAGCCTCTGGGACCTCTCCAGAGAAAATTCCTTCTAGAGAAGTCAGACAGACATCCCGCTGGCCAGGCTGGCACTGGGTGGGCCACGTTCCGTTGCGGTGCAAGAGGAATAAATGACATCAGTCCATAACGTACGTCCAGGCTATTAGGTGAACAGTTACATAGCGAGACAGGGAGACGCAGGGTTTGTCTGATAGAATGTGTGGAGTGCAGCAGAAAAATGTTTTTGGGGGTGGTGCATTGACTTTAACTGATGTAATAGATTATAACGGGTGGCCAATAAGGCAGAAATTGTCATGATTACAATTTCATAGTCCTGGATATGCACCACAATACCTTTTTCTGAGAGTTTGGTAGCAGAGGAAAAAATGTATAAGGCAAAATGCCACCAAAACAAATTATTAGCTGTTACACACACTGCACTCAATCCAGTTAACAGGACTAACGCTACTCTGTATAGTGAGATGTACAGTTTTTCTCACTTCGAAATATGTATTTTTACAAAATGAATCACGATTACAATAAATACAGTACCTAATTATACGAATGTATATGGTATAATTTTTTTTAGAGCATAATTAAATTTACAGACTTTTCAGACATTTCATTCACTACTGTGCAGTCACATTTACTCTTTGTATTTCTAACCATTAATCTGAACTGTAGCAGTGGAGCTAAAGTATGGTATTGGAGTGACTGGCAGTGGTAATGCAGGTCCAAAGCAGCTGTTTGTTTTGGGTGCTTTGATTGACAGCTAGCTCCAGTTTTGATTGGCAGTCCCTTGGCTCCAGTGTGTGTATGAGAAAAAACATCCAGAACAGATTTGGCGTTCAGCCTGGCCAGAATGCATTAACACACACACACAAATACACAAAACGAGAGCACAAAGACCGCAGGACTGATACTTCTCACGATCTCTGTACTCGGACACACACACCCCAACCCCACAGCTGACTCCCATCACCACTCCTCCGCCCATTTCCCGCACTACAGCATGCTGTACCCCTTAAATTAGCCTTCTTCCTCTGCCTCGGCCAGGTCCAGCTCCCTCACACTGATAAATCCTCTGTTTATCCAGACTTCCAGGGTCACATTCCTGCCACATTCCGGTTACATCCTCGCATCTTATCAGAAAGAGGGCAGCGTTTGCAGAAAGCTAGAGGAATTTCGACAGTTTCTCTTTCTTCTCGTTCACAAGAAATACTGGCTGCTGATTACTGTCACGACATTCACAAATATTAACATTGCAGAAGTCATTTGCCATTTGCAAACTAAACCTCTTACCAGTCACTGCATCAAAACATGGTGCAAGAAACAATTCATTCAAATGGTCAAAATAATGCAAAACCAAATTAAGGTTCATTAGAAGTGTCTTTAGAGCACTGCTAAGCAAAGTGTGTGTATAATGTAGGTCTAATGCAGACGGGGTTTCATTCAGTCTCTTGTCAACCTGCTGTTTGCTTACTTCAATAAAAAATAACACTTTTAAGAAGTTACACTCGGCCACAAATTTCTCTTCAGAGACCCATTCACACGTTTTCCACTTATTGAAGGTAAATTGAGATGCAAAATTGCAGTAAAGTGTTAAGCTTTTCATACTTATAATCGCAATGTTATATTTAGCCCATATGATTTAGGTCGCCCCCACACTCTTATGTCGTCGGGCCGCTCTTTCTAAAGGGTCCCACTATGTGGTCAGGCATGCCTGAAGAGGAGTTGAACACCCACAGTAAATCAAAGTCAGCCCTTGCTAGAAAAACACCACTGCAGTCCACAGGAAATTCTGGAAATGTGGAAAGTTGAAGCTTAAGAGAATAGTAGGTAAAGAAGGTGGAGTCACTTGACCCTTGTAAAGAGTTAAAGTCCAAACGCAGGACCAAAAGATATTTACTGTGCTCATCAGTGCCATGAGTAAATAGTATGCAGGTAAACCAGACATGACTTTGATAAACAGATAAGAAAACTTGCAAAAGGTGTGGCTGCAATGCCAGTAAATGTAAAACAAAAAAGAAACCAAAAGAATAAACTATTAAAAAAAAAAACTGTTGTGGCCAAAAGTGACTTAAAGCTAGTGAGGAAAAGATGGTATGGTCTAGTGCTGCACGATATCAGGAAAACATGCAATATACGATAATGTTGTTGAGTGTTGCCATGGCGATATCACATGTGATAAGTAAGTAAAAACTTAGCCTTTATAGTGTTAATGTTTTTCTGCTTTGGATTTTCTGGTGATAAAGACTCCAGACTCTGACTAGTCTATGCAGAAAAAAAAATGCAATATTTCCATTCCAACATGTTTTTTTTTAAAGAATTTACTTAAACAAAGCATTTAATGCCTCCCATAAAACATTTGAACCACTGAACATTGTTGAAAAAAATCTGATAACATTATGTAAACATTATTTAAATTATAGCAAGTTCTTATCCAGAAAAAATAGCAAAAGGAAGAATCTCTAACAGCAGCACAGAAGATGAAGAAACTGCCCAGTGATGTTTTTGCCCTCTTCTCTGTGGCTCTGGGTGAAGAGTTTTGGAAAAACACCATTTATTGCAGTTCAGTCAATAAATGCGATATGTATAATTTTTCGCGATATGGATATTGCACATGTTGATATCGCGATGATGGTAAATTCTGATTCCCCAACACCTTTGACAGATGAAAAATAAGACTTTCATGAAAACCAGGAACTGTGATTGGTCACTCTGTTAGAAATGGTTAAGGGCTCATTTGCATATTACACCTTTTGTGATTGCATGGCAGAGAGTTGCTGCGGTAACGATTAGCAGATGATACATTGTACAGCTTTTCCAAGGAGTAAGTTGAGATCTAGATCAGTCAAAGTTCAAAGTACTAAAATTCCAGAGGTGAATGCTAACTGTGCAACTAAAGCCTGGGGAATTAAAGTCACCTGGCATCAGCCAAGCTGTAAACAAGTCTTGGTTTAACAAAAAAAAAAAAAAACCACCCCAAAAAAACAGCACAAAACAAGGCATGGCACAGCCAGGCATGTCAAGCTCAGATTGTTATCAGGGTTATTCATCAGCTGGGCGTGGCGCTGGGAAATAAAACCATAAAACCACGTTTTCTTCATGCAAACAGGCTGTTTGCACACTAGCATGCCAGGCTGGCAGGAGCAGAAGGGGGCACTAATGACAGAGCGGTGCATGGCTGAGGGAATACTTCTGGAGCTCCAGAGCATGTTCATGCAGAAGAGGTTCATGCCTGAGCTCCAGTTTCACTAGGTGACGAAAAAAAGCTTCTGAGCCAGGACTCATGGCCATGCAAAGCACTGCAATAAAAGAAGGGAGGTCTTCAGTTCTAACGAGGCCAGATGCAGTTTTATGAATTGATGAATTTATTACGATGATGACCGATAATGCCATTTTTCTGAGTACGCTAGTTTTAGACAGACAGACCAAGAGGACAGACTGATGCCAGAGAGATGGAGAGATTGTGTCCTCTCCTCAATCGAAGCCTTGACACAGTTAAATCGGTCCCACTGGGGCACTCCTGGGAGCTCCACGTTGCTAATTTTAACTGCACCATTTCACAGACGGCTGAGTTAAAGCCACAGAAGTGAAAGACAAGGGCAGTCAAATATAGATTCACATCTCTAGACATCCTCTTCACCCTTGTGCCCATCCAAATCTAGACATGGCTCCTCTCCGTTCACATCCATCACCATCAGTATAAATACCTGCCAAGCAACCAGGCAACACAAAATTAAAGCAACAGTCTAAGGAACATCTGAAGAGCAACAAATACACCAGCCAAGATTTCACGTCTGGTGAAATCTGTTTCTTTAGATTTGCACTAGAGCTTTGAGCGCAGTGTTATTTATAAATCGTGGTGGTTCATGCACCAAGTAGTACCTTTTCAAACTGAATTACCACATTCACCTCCACCCAAGCTGAGCGCTTCCTAAGGGTGTTTTCACATGACGGTCTGTGAAACAGCCCAGAATAACAATCCCAGGGCCTCCTGAAAACTGGAGCTGGGAATCAATAACAATATTGGAGCTATATGATATGATACGAACTCGAAAGCATATTGTACGTTACGGAGTCTCACTTGTCTTCTTTGCAGCTTCTC
The DNA here is from genome assembly GCA_037577145.1 of Brachypetersius gabonensis. NCBI lineage: Eukaryota > Metazoa > Chordata > Actinopteri > Characiformes > Alestidae > Brachypetersius > Brachypetersius gabonensis. The sequence goes on along the minus strand of JBBJLR010090916.1, from coordinate 2,135 downwards.
CAATTTCCATTGTGATACAGGAGAAGAACAAGGACTTGCTCCATATTGTGGACATCAGAAACAACATTTTCACAATAGATGTACGTAGCAGAGTAGACAGAATAAATAGAACTGCTTCTTTTTCTCACATGACACAATATTTCAAGCATTATACTGGAAGGAGACCTTTCTAAAATTCTTTCTTCCTGAGTGGGAACAGCTCCTCATTCGCAGCCACACGTCCAATAACAGCGGTGCATCACTGTCTAGTGACGTAGTGGAGAAACATAACAGAAAAAAAACAAAAACAAACGGTACGAGTCTATTTTCAACTGCAGTCCCTAAATCGTCAAAATTACTCATTTTGCAAATCACTTATGAGCCTCCAAGAATCGGTCCTGAGGGCCGTCTTAAACATTTAGAACGAAAGGAAATTATTTCATCACACTGTTGACCATCTAAGGTCGAAATTGGGTAATATGAAATGGAACCAGAACAGATGAACAGGGCCAGAGCGAACACACACTCGCTCCATTTGTTAAATACAAACAGGAAACGATGTGGTGGCAGAAGGGAACGTAAGGACTTTGTGGCGCTCGCTAGAATAACCAGCTCCTCATGAGGGCCAGTCTTCACTCCCTTACTCATTCTTGCCCTTTTTCTGCACTTCACGTTCAGCCCATTCCATTCAAGTGCCTCCCAGACGCTCAGCGCTGGAAAGGCTAGTAACACTAAAGAATCTGGAGCTGATGGCTCTGCAGAGCTATAAAAGGCCATCAGTGTGGAAGTGAGGGCATAGTTTTACTGAGGTCCGTCACTAACAAAGGCCAAAACAGTGCTTGTTCTAAACGATCATGCTGTTATAGATTATTTTACTTATCCTTTTAAGGAATCATGAGGTTGATCAGGCATGAAATGTTTCGGGCCTCTTTAGTTTTGCTTGGAAGCTACGTGGCTAATGTAGCTAACCAGTAATGGAAGCTTAAACCCAATAAGCTATTGAAAGTCATGCTTCAAACAGAGGTTAGTTATTCAGTAATCGTAGTCTGATGGTGTTTTTACTGCACTAGATGGTGTAAAAATATTTAACGTTTGTCTTTTTTTGGTATATTAAGTAGATTGAATAAAAAAAAAATTGGATCAAATGTTTAACTGCTACAAGCTGCAAGTGCCTAAAGATACAAGGTGCCTCGAAAAAGGTGTTCCAACCATTCAGCATTCAGCACCACCAGCATACTGATCACCGCTTGATCATCTGGAATCATCTGCTCCTGGTTCTTCACTGGTTCAGGACTTCAGTTAGATGTTCTGTCGTGTTTGAATGATTCATACATAGGTCACTGTGTGGCTTAACAAACAAAAAACATTCCTCTACAACTGATCAGATTCAGGGACTGGTCTGGAGAGGAGAGTCTTTCCAGGAGAACTGGAAATTTGTTCCACAAGACTATATGAAAAACCTACAAGATGGTCTTGCTCTTTAGAAGCCAAAGGTGAAGAAATGAAGTCAAGACAGTACTGTTAGATAGACTTGCATATATAGAAAGCATGGATTAAAGCAAAAAAAAAAAAAAAAAAAAAAAAAATCATCTGACGGAAGGGATGACCGGAGGGCGTTAACAGCGAAGGGGGGGGGGGGGGGGGGGTGTGTTTTAGGTGAAGGTACTAAAACTGATCACTTCCTCAAGTGCTTCGGTTCAGTACGTTCACTTAAGAGATGGCGAACAACACAACACTACTCTCCACTGCCACTCCTCTGTTAACAGCAAGAGACCAGACTCCAAAACTGCTGTTATTTATTTATTTTTAACGGAGCATAAGCTCTTGCAGCACTAGCGCCACTGTCCTGAATATGGAGCTTCAGAGTTTTGTCTTCTTTATTTATTTAAGCGATGGGTTTTCTCCACTGTTAGCGAATGAGACCCTTCATGACACACTGACTTCCAATCTTAGAACTAGTTCTATTCCGATCTTTTTTAAAAATGTAAAATATACTACTACTAGCCTGTTATTGTGCGCCATTATTATTATTATTACAATTATTATTATTATTATTATTAGTTACTATTATTGGATGCACCAGGCAACAAGAAGCCCTTTTGCGGATCTTGTCTTTGTTTTGGGACATTAAAAGCCTTTGAGACTGATGTGGCACT
>JBBJLR010090905.1:0-10359 GCA_037577145.1 Brachypetersius gabonensis | reverse complement strand
CACACACACACACACACACACACACACACACACACACACACACACACACACACACACACACACACACACAGGTTAAAAATTACATTATTCAATAATACATGGTATTTCGTTAATACTTTTATTTCATTAATAAAAATTAGAGCTTTTTGGCTGAATTTAGGTTTGATATAAAATGAAGGATGATAAATGGAAAAGAATCTCCGCTGCTTTGTTACCTATGGTGGAGGATCTGGATATTTTGGGGGCTGATTTTCATCCAAAAGCCCTGAGAACTTTGCATTTCATTACTGTGAATTAATGGGAGATTTTAAATGAATGTCTCTGCCAAATAGCTAAAACTGGGTCATGGTGAAATCTTCCAGCCAGACAGACAGCGACGCAAACCAATATCCATCCTAGTCCCCTGACCTGAATCCAAAAGAAAAACCTGGGGTGAGCTGAACAGGGTCCAGACAACACAGCCCTCAAGGATCTGGAGAGATTCTGTGTTGAGCAGTGGTTTCAAATTGCTCGCTCTGTAGTCTCCAATCTCACCAAGCATTTTAGAAAAGACTCTTCTCCTCTATAATGTTGGTAAAGGAAGGTTGCACTAAGCACCACACGTGTGGGTGCCAATAATTGTGACACTTGTGTTGTTTTGTTAATGTATGGTACCACTTTACAATAAGACTACCCTTATAACGGGTTTATAAATGTACAAGCAGGTTGTAAACGAGATTGTAGACAGTCTTTTAATCATTAATAAACAGTTATAAACAAGGTTATAACAGTTGTCATACTTTGACTCACCAACTAGTAAGATCTGAGATCTTTCAAATAGTAGGTCTGCATCAATGTAACCATTATGTCTTGTTATAACTGCTTATTTATGATTTATAAACTGCCGACAACATCATTATAAACTGCCTACAATTATTATGTAAGTAATTAGTAATAACTTAAGTGTGGGTCCAAATATGAGCCCTTTATGACTTAAGAGGGTTAAACTAAAGTGTCTCTGAAAGACCCTCACACTGTTCCTCTTGCTGCTTAATGAGGTATGAGGTGCTGTATGGCTTCACTGAAGTGTAGTTCAAACTAAAATTATATTTACATGGTTTCTCAGGACATGCATGAAGGAAATGTCCACCGCATCATTGATGATCTCTCCATCAGGATGGACACAGTAGACGAGGACAGAGGCCTGAGGAACCCAGGACAGGTCTGGAGACAAAGTGAAAACAGAGGACCCCTGCGTCCCAGCATCCACAACCTGCCCCCGAGATATTACCTATGTATGGAATATACAGAACATTTAATGAAATATGTATTAAATATATGTATTAATTATTCCATTAAATATAAAATGTAATAGTTGAATGGTTTTATTTCAGTCAGTGATCAAACTGTGTTTAAAAGGTTTTGTGCTGACAGTGACAATCTAGTGATTTCCTTCATGATTTGATCATTTTTTCACATTAATTTTTTCTCCTACAGCTTTCAACAAATCATTTGCAACTAAAACAAATGGTTCATGATTAAAACCAATGGTTGTAAACAAATAAAATATAGTGTGTCAGCACATTTGCTATCTAAGTTCAATATTTTTATCAAGAATCCTTTTATACACACACCTGCAGCAAAACAGAGACATTAGAATAACAGGACATTTGAGCATGAGAATAACAATGACCTGCTCTGTTTACTGTTAATTACTGCTGACTCAAACCACATTCTCTCCTCAGATGAACCGACTTACCATGTAATGGAACCTGGTTAAAGGAAAATTACTTTCCACAGTCATTGTGAGAGGCTTTCCAACCTGTAAGTGTCAACAAGGAGACCGTAAATTAATCATAAATCTCAGAAAAATCTAATGTAAAAGAATATTACACATTTTGAAGAGGTTTGCCTCAGAGGGGCTGCTCCTCCTCAGCTGGATATAAGATTTGCTTGGAGATAAGTATTCTGCGTAAAGCTGAAGGGTTTTGTATCCATCTTCATACTGGGCCTACGATACAGACCAGATGGCAGCATAGCATGAAGTCATCATAAGGTAAAAAGTGAAGGCATTTTCTGTCCCTTTATAATCTGAAAGTGGTCAGTTTACTGTTAAAATTCATTAAACCTCAGTCAGACAGGAAGGGGAAGCGTAAAATAGGTCTCAGGTAGATGTAAAAGTGAATCTTAGTGCATAGTGTTTTTGTGAGTAGACATTGGAGTAGAACACAATTCAACTTTCTCAAAACAGTCCATAGTGCACTTTCAGAAGATTTTTCCTTCAAACTCAGATCAGGAACCAAGCAGTTTTACCTCTATGGTGAGAGTGGCTGAACTTTTTGAGAGCTGGATCTGGAGGGGGATAACACCATCAGCAGGAACAGGCAGCCGTAACTTCTCCACTGGCATGTTTCCAGAGGCGTACGGGACGACGGAGGACAGCAGCATGTCCAGTGATGGAGAAGAAAAGTTAAAACCTCTGGGTTGAAGTTTTGATGGGTCATCCCACCCCAAAGTCCATGGACTGAGAGTCTGCTGGCCAATGGTTACACTCACAATCCTGCTCTGGTCCTCTAAGGTCAGGGGATGGTTGTCGTAGGTGGATAGTTTCAACTACAACAGTGGAATGTGCATATACAAACTCATCAGACCGACGAGGTTATTACAATTTAGACAAGGCAGAGTACTGTGTACTGCTGTACTGTGTTGTGGTATTCATGCATGACAAATGATCATTTTACTCTTACATTAGGTTTTTGTTATTTATTAGTATTACTTAGTAATAATTAGAAATATCAACGTGATAAAACACTTACTGCTCATTTAGACAGTTTTTAAATATTATCATCACATTTTGCATAGTACTGTGAATGGAAGCAGAAGGCCTGGTGGCCTGAAACAGAACTAACCTCAGCTGAGAAGTTGAGGGATGGCTTTATGGTGGGGGGATGGTTCTGAAATTCCAGATTATATTTGTTCATTGCAATAGAAATCCTCACAGTTCTGTTGTGGGTCACACCTATACCGTAGAACATAGCAGTAAACAACACTGGGTAACAAATTTTTAGAAACACATTTTTTGATATTTCTTAGTCAAGTTTAGTGCTGATTCACAAAATCACATCAGTTTTTTCCTACATTCAGTGGTTCTAAAGATAAACTAAATTCTATGTATGTTTACTCTACTATTATTTTCATATTAGTCTCAATGCGTGAAAGTTGGCAACCCTGTTATCTACATGTACAAGAAACAAACAACATATTAATATGCAAAAAGTTATAAGTAGAACAAAAGACCGTCAGCTGAGCCGCCGGGTTTAGTTTTTTTCTAAAAATGACGTTTCTAACTAAACCCTTGAAGTTACATGAAAATAAACGTTACAACCAAAATCAGCACCAAGACTGTAAGAGAAACACTACAGAATTTTTGTTGCCTGGTGTTATTTAAAAATGCAAGCCAAGAGGTGAAGTAATTGAATCATATTGTGTGGCTTCAAATGAAAATTTTATGGTATTGAGGGACTGTTCTAGAGAGACTGTTCCTGTAACTAATGTTTGTTAGTTGCTCTGGATCGTCAATCAATGCCAATGAAAAAGTGTCACAACTCACAACATGCAGCTGTAAAGCCAGGTGTAGTTTTATCCCTGTGTGAAGTCGGTGCCCGTGAAGCTGGGGTGGTTTTTACCTGTCAATTGTTCAGTGACCTGCACCTCCAGGTCGATATAGTCGCCAGTGTCTGCTCCTCCATCGTAAGAGGACAAATAGTCATCAGAGCGCTTCTGCCGATACAGCTCAGGAACATCAAAACTCAAACTAACTGTGCCATCAATCTGTGACAGAGGAAGATAATGTCACCACAAAGTACAAAACCAGCATTTCCAGCATAGATTAGCAAATGCTCACCATCGTCATCTCTTCGTAATGTGCTTCTACACCATGGAAGCCATGAACATACATGATGGATAACGTTCCCTTAACTGGCTTCCCGTATAAATATCTTAAAAAAAAGAAAACCAGAGTTTATATGTTCTTGTATTATTACAGTGTTCAGACTTAGTGAAGCTTCATTGTAATAGTTATCTAGATGGAATTCAAATATCAGCATAATTGAATAAGTGAGATAAAGTACAGTAATCCTCCAGTTTTCGTGGATCAAGAGTCGCGGATTCATTCACACGCGGAAACTGCAAATATCCTACACCTTTGTTTTGAGAACCGAACTGTATTACCGCCACCAGCCCAGCCCAAAGTTGTCAACCACCATAAAAAGAAGAAGAAAAAGCCTGATCTGTGTCTTGTCCTCCTATTTTAGTTTTAAACCCCCCACCCCCAAATTTTCAAGTTATTAGTTTATTTAGTAAGCTGTGATTTGTCTAAACATGTGGATAGAGAGAGTGGAGAGAGTAGAGAGAGTTATTTCAATGTTTCTTTTGTGTACAAGTCTTTGCATGCTAATGCTAACCGCTATTGCTAACGATGTTTCTCTTACACACCCACTCACTCACACACACACACGCACGCACGCACGCACGCACGCACACACATACATACAAACCTTGTCGCTGACTTAACTGATCAGCACAGAGAGCTGCCTTGTTCTTTTGTGTACGAGTCTTTGCATGCTGCTAATGCTAATCGTTAATGCTAGCGTCTTTCTAAGCAATAAAGTCTTTAAGGATAATGTATTAAACTAAGTTTAAAATTAAGTGTTCTAGGAGCATATTTGGGGCATATTTAGTGTTTACACAACAAAAATAGGCATTTTTAGGCATTTCTTTAACCAAAACACTACAACGAGGTTTTTCAATATGCCTGGTGCTCTTGGAACATAACCCTCGCGAAAAGCGGGGGATTACTGTAATTCAGAGTGCTAAGGTTTCATTCAAGAGACTCCACATGGACAGAGTTGTACACAGTGATGGTTCTCTACAATGACCCATTTCACACCAAAAACACTTTATCTACCACTGAATTATGCAAAGAATTCCAGGCTTTACTATAGCAGTGTTGGATGGATATGGTGAATGGACTCACTGTGCAGTTACTGTGTACATCAGGTAATCCTTATAGTAAATCACTTTGGGGGCTTCCACCACAACCTCAAATTTGGGGAGCACTGCAGTTACACACAAGCCAACATGTTTGTGAGACAGATATAATGCAAAAAAAAAATGCAAAAGTGTTTACGGTATTATTTCTCAGCTGTCCTACAGTCTTACCGTAATGATTGACGTTAAACACCTTTCCTTGCATGATCTCCTGTGAATGAAATCAGTACATTTAGATTTTCCCTCTGTTTACTGCATTATTTATTAATAATATATAATGGATATTGTATCTGTATACTGTACAAAAGTCTTGAGCCACCCTTCATTTCTTCATATTTTGCTTCCAGAGATTCAGATTTTCTTGTATGTCAATGTGTTCTTGTGGAACAGTTCTCCAGGCTTCCTGAAGGACATTCAAAGACTCTCATTTCCAGTCCAGTCCCTGAACCTGACCAATTTCAGAGGAATGTTTCTGTTGGTTAAGATACACTGTGACCTACGTATGAATCATTCAAGCAGAACAAAGAGCATCTAACTGAAGTCCTGAACCAGTGAAGAACCAGGAGCAGATGATTCCAGATGATCAGGCGGTGATCAGTATACTGGTGGTGTTGAATACTGAGTGGGTGGAGCTCCTTTATCTAGGCTCCTTGTATCTTTAGACATTTTGCAGCCTCCATTTCTTTCATTTAATCTACTGAAAGATAAGTGCGACAAGAAAAAATGGTATTTTTGCACCACCAAAGTGATTTAAAACAAAATATAAAGAATAAGTGGCGGCTCACAACAGTACTGTTTATATATTAAACATAACATTGTTTTCAGTAAATGCTATTCAAATGTTAGCTTAGTCCAACAGTCTGACAAATGACCAATTTAGACCAAAAGGTAGCTACATGAATGAGTGTTAATTAGAGTGATAATGAAGGAATGCAATAATGGCACATGCAGTCGGCTCACATTAATTGAAGCCACAATTTCCCATGTCCCAAGTGGGGGGTTCTCAGACAGCTGGAACTCTGTAGACACTGTACCCAGAACAGTGTCCAGTGACAGCCACTGATGGACCATGTTCTTCCTGGGATCCTGATTCATACAGGCAGAAAAGAACTAGTCAGCTTTGAAATGGAAACATTTAATTTATTTATATCTGTGTGTGTATGTATGTATGTATGTATCTATCTATTTATTTGTAATTGCATAAATGCTGAAATTGTTACATAAGTTAATTACATAGTAAATAACATTAAATGTTAATATAATCAAATCAAACAAAACTAATTCAGACCATATTTTTCTGTTTGTGTCAAAAAAGATGGAAACTTGTAAAGAGAAGAGTTTTCTAATTCTCTCATCCAAAACATCACTAACTTTTGTAAAATTTAAATCCCGATAAAATTTCTCTTCATCTGCTCACATAGACAAAAATGGTACAGATTAAAATTTTTCTACTTTTTTTTAACAAGTTATGGTCAATAAATTACACAGGTAAACACATTTTATTTGTAATCATCAGAAACCACAACATACTTTTCTAAACCAGTTTTTCATGCTGATTCCAGATCTGCTTTCAGTTTTTCAGTCACATCAACTTTTTGAATTTTGAGTAATATTAGATCTGTAATAGACTTGCATGCAGTTTTTATTAAAGCGCAGCACCAATCAAGAACTGTTTCAAGATTTTCAGTGTGAAGTTAGACAGGCCACACTGTGGCATAGATATAATGATCAGAGTCAGTCAGCTACCACTGTTTCTTCAAAAACACTCAGCATATGATTATTATATGATCATTATACCAACTATCATGCAGTATAGAACTAGCTTCATCACAAACACTGTACGTGCGGGAAAAACTAAACACAGATCTGAAATAAGCATGAAAAACACCACAGAATGACCTGTTGACCTGTTAATAAAGATAATGTGATAAATGCACCTAATAGCTTTAAAAACAGGGTTATAAAAAGCAAAATGAATGCTGGCCTCCTTCACAGCAACCACAGGAGACTCTATAGAGGAAATTTAGATTATAAGAGTAAAGCCACCTTCTAGTGATCATTTTTATGTTATTTTTATGTTAGATTTAATTTATATTATGTTGTTATTTTATTTTATTTTTTTTTGCTATTACCAGAAAGCATGATACCGATACTATGAATTCTTGAGTTGAGTCTAAAGGGATGTAATGCGATACATCATGACAATAACATGGTAAAACCTGGTTGGGATGGCTGGGATGTCCCTTTCAAACCACAGCCTGTGAGAAAGTTAGCATACCCACCATGATAACGATGTCTATTTTCTCGTCACTTGGGCGGCCGTTTGGGGTGATGAGCAGCGCCCGGATTTTCACGGCCTGGCCCGGTTTGTAGTTGGTCTTGTCGGTTTGGAGTAAAATGGAGATGCTCCGGGGGTTGTAGTGCAGCATGGTGGAGTTCGAGAAGACCAGAGTCCTTCCAGAGTAGCCTTTAACATGCAGTTCATACGGGAACCAGTAACTCAGGTCATTCTCTGGAATCTAGAGAAAATGAGTCGGACAGAAAACTCTTGATCTACAGATTAATTGGACATTTAATCAAGAAATCTGAACTTTTATAAAAAGTACTGTGTAATAACGCAGTGCTGCACTGTTGTACAATTTCTAATTTGGGTTTATATTATCCTGTGCATTATTATCTTATTATTAGTACGTATATCCATGTGTATCCACGCATGCAGTTTTCTTATAGGGTGTTAAAACATTATCATTATGTGCAATATCTTAGTATTTTGTGAAATAGTCTTACCATGCGAAATATCACTACTCATATCAACATTACTGATCTACTACTGATCTCTAACACAGCAATAACAGACTCTTCACCACTATTAGTGTTACTAGTAATTCGCCAAACTATAAGTTATTTATCTATAGTATTTCTACCCAGTATATATGTTTATAGTAGTTTATTTCATGCTGAGTATTTTATACAGAGATTTATTTGATTTTTTTAATTGTTTATATCTTATATTGTTCTTGTCTCTGTGTCTTTGTGTGTCTCTGCAGTTGTAAAATAAACAGTTTCCTCCAGGATCAATAAAGTTGATTAAAGCACAACAACTGAACAATAATAAACCAAACACAGTCTTTAAAAAACTGTTTGTTCACTTGGTCAATCAAAAGGCGACTCTAATACAAGCATTATGTTTTATATTTTAGAATCCATTTTAGTTTAATAATTCAATATTTATTTAATTATTCGTGTTATTTTAATTTTAGTTTTTATCACGTACTACTTTTACATCAGTTCACCAGTTGCATGTTTTTCAGTTTTAAAGATTTAACTGCTGTGACGTCCCAGTCAGTCACCACATCTAATTTGTGGAGTGGTGCCACCTAGTGATGCTATCGTCAATGAAAACTATGACTAAATATTGTCTAAATATTCATTTTATTAGCACTTTTTAGTGATGTGATGTTGTTTTATTTATTTGTTTTATTTAAATAAATAAATGTTTACTTCTAACATGTTTGATTAGCAAAATAAATTCAAATCATAAGATAACCTTGTTTGAATTGTGAAATAGTTTTAACTAAAAGATTTAGATTTTGTCTATTCTATTGTCTACTTACGCTTTCTGGGTTAAAGAGAATTGTGTTACCAAAAAAAGAGACTAAAATACAACTTTTATTGACTAAAACTAGATTAAAATGTCATCAGTTTTCATTCACTCAAACTAGACGAAAATAGTCGAGGATAATTCTGACTATAATAAGAATAAAATGCTCAGACTTTTAGTCGACTGAAACTTGACTAGACTAAAAGAGTTTGGACGTGGCTAAGACTAATTAAAACAAAAATGACAGATTGACACAAATAGTAAACTAAAATTGAGACAGGCCACCAAAAACAGCACTAGTGCCACTTATTGAATACTGTTAATACAAAAATCTCGCACTTTATTGGCCAGTATCCTGAGACATTAAGGTTCAATTTTACAACATTTGACATGCTGTATCATTACCGTATTCCTTGGATGGACTCCAGATTTCATCCACAGTTGGGCCACTCATAGCTTGTATTTACTGACATCTATTTCTATGAAAAGCCTCTGTAATGACTATTAAAATGTTATGCAATGACTAAATGACTAAATACTTCTCAAGGATATACATAACTTGACCTCCATTATTATATTCCAGTGTATTTCCTTCACTTTGTGATTCCATTCATCCAAGCTTTCATCGTGAAGTCTTGTCATTATCTGACCCACATCTGGAGAACCCGATCACACCAGAATCGGATCCTTTCAGTGTGACCCAAGATTCAGCAGTAAACATTTTTACTTAAAAAAGAGATTTGAACAGCTAGAGTTTTTTGAAACACTATCCCAATCACTGTCAAGGTTTTTTGTTACACAATCATCGATTTTGTTGCAAATAATATGTGAAGTGATTCTAATGTGAAGTTATTCTTCTCAAGCTCTTTTAATACTTTCTAATACTTACTAAAAACAATTTATTTGAATTTTAAGAAAAAATTAATTACATTTTGCAAAATGTGTGATAAAAATGTTACTTTAAACTGCTGATGATAAATTCAAGAAAATTCCAAGAATTATTTCATGGTTTAAGGTGAGCTTTACCACTAAAACAGAGGAATTACCTCTAAAACAGAAAGAAGATGAATAGCGGTTTTATAGAAATGTTAAGAATTTTTTTTAACCTTGGAAAATATATAGATTTTTTTGTGCACTGGAGTAACACCGGCCCTCTATAACTCTGTAATAAAAATATATCAGACCTTTCATACTTTATTTATTACTCATCTTACAGTCCACTTTTGGCAACTATGTCTTTGCTTAGGGCTAATACAGGTTTCTAAATTATGAGTCTTTAAAATTAACCAATAAAATAATTAAAAAGTCTCACATGACAGTATTCAACTCTATATTAATTATAACAAAATGTTCATATAAAATGTTCATGAAAATAATGTTTTGACCACTTTTCTGTAAAAACTGACATAAATCAGTTTATATATCAGTATTTTGCATTACTGCTAGCGTATTTTTTTTTATGTGGATTAAAGCCCAAAGTTTGGCCACACCTTCTCATTCAGTGTTTTTTCTTTCTTTGTATTATCTTTTACATTGTAGATTAATATTTAAAACAAACTAAATGATGAAGGAACACATGGAATTATGCAATAAACAGAACCAGATTTAAAGAAACTAGAATCTGTTCTGTAATAAGGGAATGATGGACTGTTGTTTTTTACTCAGTTCAGTGGTTCTTGCCATAATGTGCAGTAGAACCGTAGTGGAACAGGATCACTAACTGTGGACCA
>JBBJLR010090864.1:0-10360 GCA_037577145.1 Brachypetersius gabonensis | reverse complement strand
ACTACTGCGTTACAGCAAAAAGTAATACGTTACTGTAATACATTACTTTTGTAACGCATTACTCCCAACACTGCTCAACATACACCCGACTGAAGGACTAGTATTAAGTATGTCTGAAATCTTTTGTTGTACTTATCAATACTTATTTCTGGCATATGGGTGTGAAAGTTCTTTTAAGCAGAATTTCAACAGGTATATTGCAAACTATACAATTTGTTATGAACATTTTTACTACTGTTTTTAACGTGTGTGTGTGAGAATTTGATATTGGTATTCTGCTAATATCAATATTTAAATGTCTCTGCTTTGATACCACTTCACTGCAGCACATTACCAAAAACATCTGATTAGAAAAACGACACAATTAAACACAAAAAAAGAGCTATCTAGGGAAAAAAAGATGTGAGTACACCAAGGCAGTCCGAAAGTGATTGTAGAGTGAACTGTGATGCTTTATGTTCCCCTGAACTTTGGTGTTCCTGCGTACCGTTCTGCAGCAGCTCCTCCAGGTTGTCAGGGTTACGGGCCAGGTGCAGGATAAGCGTGGCTCCTCGGATTTTCTCTGGGACGTCCTCATACAGCAGCTCCACATAATCGTCTATGTTGTTAATATTGGCCTCCTCATCCAGCTGCAACACAATATCTGTGCTTTAGAACATTTAAACTCAATGCTCAAACGTTACTTCGGGGCTGTATATGGGAATAATGTAGTTTAATGTAGTCAGCAAAACTTCGTGATTAGTTTGTGGTCTGAAAAATAGCTGCGTTTTTGCAAGTCATTATCAAGCCATCAAGGTACAGTAACAAATACAGCTTGCTTCATTGTAATTAATATACAGAGGTTGGGAAAGGTTCTCCTGACCGTTTATAGTTCATCTGCTCAGTTAAACCTCATAATAGGACTTTAGGAAAAAATCAAACACAAGAAAAGGGTAAACATGGGCCCTTTAGAAATTACTTGTGTTTCCACCCAGTACAAACATTCTAATCAAGCTAATGGTAATAATTATAAAAATACACTGATTGATGAAAATACACAAAAGTCAAACTAATTTGTAAATATCCAAAGTATAAAAACACATTTTCAACTTCTAAGCTATAAGCTGCAGTTGACAGTGTATACACGCACACATACAGAGTTTGTAGGATCTCTTTTTGCTGAAGCCTGATTTTCAATAGTTGCCATAAATTCTCAATAAGATTTGAGTCAAGAGGATTGACGAGACCATTCCAGAACTTTGATCTTATTCCTTGGGAAGCATGCCATCGTTTCCTTGGCCCTGGATCATCGTTGGGTTGGAAAGTCCACACCGTGGCAACTTCAGGGCTCAGAGAGGCGATTCTTCCTCAGAATACACAGAAATCCATCCGTCTTCCAGCCTACGATTATAGGTGCACCATTATCTCCTGATGAGAATCAACAGTATAACATAATTCTTCTGCCACCAAATTTGATTGCTGAAATTATATTCTTCAGGTTCGGCTGAAGGCCTGGTAGTCGTCCTTTGTTAAGGGAAGGTCATAGGTTCAAATCCCCGGACTGTCAGTGGCACCACTGAGGTACCGTCACCACACACTGCGCCGCTGGCTGCCCACTGCTACACGTGGTGAAGGGGTTAAATGCAGAAAACTAATTTCACAATGTTCACATCGTGTGCTGTGTTCATGTATGACAAATGGCCACTTTACAAAGTACATATGCTAAGGGGGCATTCGGCTGACACTCTTATCCAGAGCAACTTACAATCACCAGTTACAGGGACGGTCCCTGGAGCAAATGAGGATTAAGTGTTTAGTTCAAGGACAAAAAGGGGGTTTGTACCAGCGACTTCATTGTTATCGGGCTGTTTTACCCACCAGGCTGTGGCCACCCTATACCAGGATCTTCTTCAACCAAGCATATAAAGTAACCCCTCGCTTTTTGCAAGGGTTACGTTCCAAGAGCCACCGTATATAGTGAAAAAACGCGTTGCTGTGATGTAGTAAAGAAAAGTAAACCCGTATTCGTACTGTACAGTGTACACTGAACTCCTGCAGTGCTAGATTGTAAAATACCAATGTCACAGGACGTCACAAAAGCAAACAAAATGTGGACGATATCTGCAGTTTTTGAGAGTGTGTGGGGTTTTCAGCGAACAATTATTAGTTTAGTTCTCAGATAAAATCTGCGTTGGACTGAATCCGCGACTGCTGATCCGCGTTAAAGTGGGGGTTTACTGTTCTTCAGTCTAGTCTGACCACATTTATTAAGAGGTAGGCTCCTTTAGATGATCACGGAAGAATTTGAGCTGAACTTGAACATGTCAGCACTGTGTGTTTGAGAGTTAAACCCTTAGGGGCGGAACACTTCTCTGATTGGGTTCTAGCCTTCAGGCCATTCTGGATCTCTGACCACTCATCATTCTGAGGCTCACTGTCACCTTTCAAACAATACATCTGGCAACACACAAAAAAAATGTTAGAGGGATGTTCAGATCGAGGCCAACTAATGTCTCCAATCCAACATTAGACAGAATTATTATTTTTTTTATGATTGGCAATCTTCCAGTATCCTAGTGTCCATTACTGTGCACTCCCTTTTCTCGCCTGGCTCATGAGAGCTCTTTAGACTCAGCCATTATGATACTTTATGGTGAACTTGGAAATTCTACTGACCACACCAGTTATTTTTAGTACTTAGTATTTTTAGTATTTGGGACTTTTAATTCCAACTGGTTTGGAAACATTTAATGGAGGATGGATATTTCTTGTAGCCACTGTATGTGTATTCAGCACTGCTACGTTATTTGTCTAGCAGGCCATTCTCCACATAGCAGTGATACTGCTCATTAAATTAATAAAATGCATCATCCAAAATGTACATATTATTATGCAATCCGATGGATAAATAAGGTTTCAGCAGGTCATTAATATATAAGAAAATGTATAGTATTTTTATTAATTATTTATTAAAAAATAATTATTAATAAAGAGGATGGTGAGTGTACTGACAAAAGTGTACTGAATGCAGGTGGAGTGGGGGATAAATGCAGACAAAGTTTCTCTGTCATACCTCCATTCCTTCAAAAGGAGTAGGATCCCTTGGCTTAATCTGTTTCCTCTCCTTTTTCTCTGAAGATTGAAAAACAAACAACCAAAAATCAGAAGGCCATTCGCCTTTCCCTTTTCCACACTTCTGATGCCTCCCTGTAGTAAGGGCAAGAACTACAATGCACTCATACCTGTGGGAGACTTGCGGTTCTGCAGATAGAAGAGCAGCTGTTCCACTTCTGGAAGTCTGGATGGTGAAACTAGCCTGCATTCATCCACCACCTTCCGTGCCAATGATCCGATGTCAGTGTTGGGATTTAAGCTTTTCAGACGAATGCTGAGAAATGGGAGAAAAGGATTTTTTTAATTTAAGCATAGCTGGGGGGTCTGTATCAATAGACCAGAGTACACCCCTGCTCTTCCACATTTTTGCGTCCCAGGAATGATTTAAATGGTTAGTAATAACAGCACTTACATTTTCTGACATGATTTGCGTTCTCCCAGCATCGCTTCTCCCAACTGTCCCAAAACCCTTGCTTCCACTTCATAATGGACAACAAGGGCTTTCTCCGTAGGATGTACATCCAGACTTCCTCCTTTGACCTTCCTAGATAACACAAAGGCATAATGTTACATGGACAATGTATTTAAAATAACAGTAACATTCTGAGTCTTGGCTACTTGCTGGGAGCTCAGAGTCATTTGATTTCACATTCATTATGAAAAGGGTGGATTTCGCTTTCATTATGTCCACATAAAGAACCATATTAATATACACTATATGGACAAAAGTCTTGGGTCACACCTGTTTTTCAGTGTTTGGGATAGGCCCCTTACTTCCAGCGAAGAGCTTAATCCTAATATTTCACCATACCAAGACATTTTGGATAACGCCATGCTTTCAACTTCGTGGACACAAATTCTATTGCATTTCTTTTTCTACTGCAGCAGGACTGTGCCCCAGAGCACAAAGCAAGGTCCATACAGACATGGTTGGATTTTGGTGTGGAAGAGTCTGCGAGTTTCTGTGTGGAAGAACTTGACTGACATCAAACCCATCCAACACCTTTGGGATGAACTGGAAAGGAGATTGTGATCCAGGGGTTGTTGTCCAACATCAGTGTCTGACGAGAAGAGTGGAAGCTGAACACCAATTCCATATGAACGTATTTGAATGCAGTGTCAATAAAGTCCCTGATGGTGGAATAGGCAGGCGTCCCAATACTTTTGTCATGGAGTGCATCACAGGACTGACTCATTTCAATTGACTAAGACTGCCCCTGGTAGACACTCATTTGACAGTAAACCTTTATGTATACATATAAATGAATTTTGAAGACCTGACCGTTTGCTAGTGGCTTCACAAAATGATCATTTTCCATATTCAATACATCTTTAGACTTCAATAACTGCAGCTGAAGCAGGGAAACCTGATAACCGTTATGCTAGCTAAGGGACTTCGAAACAAAATGACAGGACTGTAAACGATATACTCACCGTGTTAAATATCTTACGTCGTCTGCCTGCATTTTTTCAAACGAACCGATAAAGATTATGTGACCACTGTTTTTCTGTCTTAGGGAAGCTAATCTGACAAATTTTTGGAGCTGTTCATCATATTTTGCTTGCTGGGCTCCCTAATGTTGATGTTTGTGTTGCTAGGGCGTGTAACACTGCTCCCAGGAAGACAGCCAGCTGGTCTCACTGCCATCTTCAGGAGAGGAGGATTCAGTCCCACTATATGGAAAAAAATATTGGGACAGCTGACAATTACACCAACAGGGACTTAAATGGCATTGCATTCGAATACATAGACTGAGCTTATATACGGTGAAGGTCCCTCCTTTGCAGTTATATAACAGCTCCCACTCGTCGTGGAAGGCTTTCTGCCGGCTTTTGGAATTTCTGTGGGGAATATTTATGCCCATTTATTCTGTAGAGCTTTTATGAGTTCTAGCACTGATGTTGGACGAAAAGGCCTGCGTTTCAGTTCATCCCAAAGGTGCTGGATGTTGTTGAGGTCAGGGCTCTGTGTGGGTCAGTCAAGTTCTTCCACACTGAACTCATCCCACCATGTCTTTATAGAGCTTGCTTTGTGTACTGGGGCCCAGTCATGCTGGAAAAGCAAAGCTTCTCTCCAAACTGTCCACAAAGTTGGAAGCATGGCATTGTCTTGGTATGGTGAATCATGAAAGTGACCATTTTTTGTTATATGTGAACACGCCACAGCACACAGTGGGAACAGCACAAAATTCCACCTCTGTGTTTAACCCATTCCCCAAGTGAAGCAGGGGGCAGCAGGAACACAGCACCCAGGGTGCCTCTGAGGTGCCTAGCGGTCTTGGGAATCGAACCCACGACTTCCTGATCACAGGGTGAATGCCCTAACCAAAATGGAGCACTTTTTAAAAACATCAAAGTCAATCAAAACCAACCCTCTTCAACTCAGGATATATAGTTCGATCTAAATTACTGTAATCAACATTTCTATTCTAAAATGTACTGTATCAGCTTCATGGGCCTGGATCAGGCATAGTCTTGGACTAAGACATCTGTCATCTCTTGAACTGATACATTTGACCACATTTCAAAATGTGAGACTGCATTAATAATAAATTGTGAAAAGAGAGTTTCTGTGTTGGAAAGGCCCATTGTCAGATTTGGCATGTTTACTGATTGGTTGATTGATTGATTGATCGGTCTTAAGAGTGTATCAACAATTCAGTGACAGTCAGAGATATTGCATTTACCTGATCATCGATGACTTTTTGATGCATGAGTCTGTAAATCCCTTAACAGATACACGGAATGAACTTGAGCCTGTAATTTGTCATACTAATGCTCAAAGGTCATGTTCAAAGGACTGTCGAACCTCGTGGCTAATGGAAGAACTCTCTGGTTGCACTGAGCAGCCAGATTTTGACATGCCGAACGTCAGGCATCAACTAACCCACACCTGTGGACTGCTGTGTTTGGGCTGAAATCTCTGAACGAAGCCCATGGTCACGCAGTAACACTTTACTGAATGACAGAAGCTGGGACAACAAAAACCAAGGGCCTTGGAACTCGTGTCATTCAAAACAGCTAAGTGGCTCTGGAGAGTGAAATTAACTCATGTCTTTTCCTTGGACTTGCGACGTGATCTCCTATTACTCTAAGCCTCTCAGTGAAAGAGTGCTGATCAAGGATCAGTGAGTTTCAGTCCTACGGATCTGAACTCATTCCCAGATCAACATTTCTCATCCAGACTTCTCTTCTTTGAGATGTTTATTGACTTTTGTACAGATCATTGATAAGAGCACAATAACTGCCTTGAGCAATCACTGGCTCGTGTACATATACTGCCTAATGTCTAGGAACATACGAAAAAAATTTTGATCTGAATTTCAAAACCATTTCACTCCAAAATTAAGTGCTGACATCACAACAAGAGGATACAATGCATAGAGTTGGACATCACTCCCACAGTTGAACTTTCACCAGTTGCTTCTCTCTTCCATTTTTTAAATACACTATTTAAAATAAAGGTTCCTCATTGTTCTTGGCAAAGAGTTTTGGTTTGGTTTGGTGAGGAAAAGGCCTTAGTAGCAGAACGTTTATGTTATGTGGACGTTTAAAAAGGTTCTTCACACTCCCTAATGTACAAAAACGATTAACTGAAGGAAAGTTTTGGTTTTGTTTATTAAGTGTTTATTAAAGGCATTTACATTTTTTAAGTAAATGAGTTTAAATATTTTAAATAAAGATTTCATTAAGGTTCAGAAACAGCTTGTCTTGATCAACCCACACATGTACACAACACAACAGGCCAGAAAATGATCTAATTGTCTATATTTTGTAGTCTTTATACTCTATTTTACAGTAACACATTATTTGACCACAAAGAATCATACTATTGGTTTTGAGGGCTTTAGTTTGTCTTTAGTGCATTGAAATTCACTTTGTGTCGGATTATAAAAAAAGAAAAGTGTCAACAAGTATTCAGCATCACACAATTCTCATCAGACAAAATGTCATTCTTCAACAGGATAGTGATCCCAAGCATTGTGCCAAAATGTTCTCCAGTCCAAAGAAAAACAAAACATTTTGAAAATGATGTCTTGGCCTCCCCAGTCCCCAGATCATTCTCCCATTGAGCTACACGGGACGGGCTGGACTGACAAGTTCGTAATGAGCTAGCAGCAAATTAGACAGAACTATTTGCTTGATTGAAAAGGTGCTGGGAGGGTTTGGGCACAAGTTATTTCCAAAAATTGCTGGAAAGGATGCTGCTGCTGCAATGATAATGACAAAGGCTGAATATGTTGATGAAACTCATTCATATCCTTTTACATCCATTAAATTGTACTTAGAGGTAGTATTATAGAAAACCCCCAGCTTAATTGCAGTTCTGGCGTAGCGGCTTCAGTCTATTTTTTTCTGAGAACCCAATTAATAATTTTCACACTGAACATTGTCTTGTCTTGTCTAGTTGTATTATTGCTCCTGTGTTCTTTTTCGAGCTCTTTGTCCTGGTTGCACTTATGGTCTTGTGTTCTGTTGTGTTCTTTTGTGTTCTTGTGTTGCTCCATGGTCCAGGAGGATTGTTTTTGTTTTCACTATGTACTGTGTGTGTATGGCAGAAATGTCAATAAAACTTGACTTGCCTAATTGTTTGTGGAAACTTTAGATATCCTCAGCATTTTTATTTATTTTTTGCTTTTGTGATGTCCAGGCCTCCTCCGCCACATCCCTCGTCCTCGTGCTGGTTGTTTGTGCTTGGGAGCGGTGTTTAGCCAGGCAATCAGACCCCCCACATCACATATTCACAGTTTTTCACTATAAGCATGTGCTCTTGGAACATTAAAGCTGGTTTAATGTATACTTTTAAAGCAGTCACTTATGTTTGCTTTAAATTCTTTTCTAATGGCCCAACCTCTGGCTTGTAGTGTATATCCACCTATTCATTTCACAGCAGAATAGCTCCTCTCACTCACACTGAAGTAAAAAGGAGTGTTTCAGTATGGACGGCTTTTTGAATATAACACAAAGCAGAGAAGTCAGCTGGGACAGAGGCCATTGACATCCATCCGTGTCAAAGGGATAAGGAAAGTGAGAAAATTGTCTGGTGAAAATGAATTCTTGTTTTTGGTACATAAACCCCCATAAATGGATCTCAGAGTAAAAAATAAAATGCAAGAGAAATGTAATACGTGGTCCCTTTTAACAGCATTTAAAAAACTCTAGGTGTTCCTAAACTCTTGACAGGCAGCTGAATATTTTTTCATGTGGTAGGCAGTTTGGTGTCCCAGAACTTTACTGTGCTAAACCACACATGAAACCAGCATTTGCCTCATTCTAGTGCTATTGCATAATTAACACCATGTATACAGATATGAGTAAGGCATACTAAGTATAGTCACTCTCTGAATTGCCTGATAGACTGGGGGGATTCATTCGCATACTGCCACGTGTGACTTCAAGGTCAAAACACAAGAGGGTGGCACTTCAAAAATATCTTTTGAAACAAAAGGCCTCTTATTTCTTTACCTCTGTCTATCTCACCATCAGAGAAGTAGGTAGCAGTATCCTCAGATACATGTACATGTTTGATCTACTTCCAGTACATATAGCTTTTTCACATATAATATTTCACTTTAAAAAATTTAAATATGAACAAAATGTATATTCATTAACATAAACTTAAGGGGTGTGAACTTATTATATTCACCATAAGATTGTGGTAGAGTTCTGGCTCATTCTTCTCGGTTTGTAGTTCCTCGTGGTTATGAGGTCACTCCTAACAGGAATGAAGTGGGATGAATGGGATTCTTTTAAAAACAAGATATTTGAAACTTGTGTTATTCTGACTGTATGTTTGAAGTTATTGTTGAAACATCTTCACCTCCTTTTTAGTGAGATTAAAACACATGATATTTGTTGAGGATACTGTTTGTGGAGAAGCAGTTCCATATCATGAGTCTCCCACCACCATACTTCACTGTGAGCATGCTGATCTTAGGATGTGCAACTCTTCTTGCCAAGAGGTACTTGACTTATGTAAAGTCAAGTACATCTTTCCAGTTCTGATTTATGTACATGCTCAATTGCAATTTTCACATCTCTGGGCTTCCATTCTACCAAAATTCCTAACAAAAATCAATATTTCAATACTTGTTTCTATTGTAGCACCTAAAAGTTTTCCATTATTTATACAAGTCAAAGAACCATTTTCAGCACTATACAGAGCTCTTTTTGCTGAGTCTAATTTTATCAAGTACATCAGGTCATCCCAGATACTTTCACTGTAGAACTGCAATTGGGCTGTTAGCACATCCAGCACGCAGCACAGAAATAGAAGCATTGTCAGCTGCTCTTCTCTTTTAATAGTTTTAGTGTAAAATAAAATCTTAATACTGGAATGACTTAGCAACAAATGAACAAAAGGAATTTATTGTTCATATACACATATTGGCACACACCAATGTCTATATTTGTATTTTTTGCATTACTTGTAAAGTGTACTTTTTATTTTATCCTGTTTTGTTGATTGGCTTTTAATGTATTGTTTTGCTGCTCTTAACTTTGTTCTGTCCACTTTGTGCCATTAAAAATTTTTCACATGTGGGACTAATAAAAGTTTATCTTATCTTATCTTATCTTTTTACATCAAAGTACGAGTCCTGAGAATGGGTTTAGGTAACTCTGCACCCCCTCACTAAGGCCTGGAGCAGGTGATCTGTTAATCCTGCAGAACTTTTCAGCCCCTCCTGTTAAAAGGGCTCTGAGCTGATCAGTTACAGGCCACCCCACACAGATATAAAGCAACGGTGGGGAGTCTTCAGCACTCTTCTCAGTGGCTGTGTGCTAGCACACACACACACACACACACACACACACACACACACACACACACACACAAACACACGAGCTCTGCTCATTTTTGCTGACAGATTTCAAAGCCAGCAGTTCAGAATGTCTGAGTCAACGTCCATAATGGAGTTTAGTGGCACACATCAGGCTTTCCGCGACCGCTGGGCCAGGACAGATGACAACATGTGCAGATACAGCATGTCCTTCCACCTGCACAAAACTCTGAGGCAGGAGTTCTTCGCCAGCTACCTTTATCTGCTGGAGCAGACCCCCCTGGGTAAAGACCGAGTGCTGTGTACTGTATGTGTATGTGTATGTGTGTATCTAAGACACTTCACAGGAGCATGCTATAGAAAGTGCACTGCTATAGTTAATTAAAAACAGTGATTCTAAATCAGACAATGATAAGCCCAGGATTCAAGGCATAAAGAAACTGTCCAGGATATATAAAATTATCCAGTGAGCAGTAGTGGAAGAA
>JBBJLR010090853.1:0-10360 GCA_037577145.1 Brachypetersius gabonensis | reverse complement strand
ACACACACACACACACACACACACACACACACACACACACACACACACACACACACACACACACACACACACACCGTGTCTTATGACATGACAAGTTATAGAACAGACATGACTAAAATGAGCTCAGAGAAGTTAAAAAACTCTGGGTCCTTTCCAAATGTGAGTATGTTATCTGCTTTTAGTTGCTATTTATGTGTTGGGGCTGCAGTCCAACTTCAATTGTTTGATTAAAATGGTCAGTAAGTTACTTTTGAGCCCTGAACATAATAAAAAAAAGGAAGTGTAACAAATGTTCAGAACACTTAAAAGATGAACTTGTCAAGCCAAAACTGAAAGTGCTGTGCTGTTGTATGGTCACAAGAAGAGCTAACAGGAAACATTAACTTCACATGAATGTTTACAAATAAGAAATGTAATAATACATTGAATATGTTTGTACAAATGCCCAAAGGGGTTCTTTGAAGTGATGCATTTGAACAGATTGTATCTTATCAGAGATGCTACAGATGTTCTCATGAGCAGACTGGGACATACTGATTAAACACTGAGCATCAGGTTCTTGTTTGACCAGAATAAAAACCAGCAGTATTATGAGTAGTTAGCTCATTAGGGTGGAGGTAGCTCAGTGGGTAGGATACTTGCCTGCGGACCAAGAGGTCACGGGATCGAATTCTACCTTCAGCACCACCACTGGGTCCCTGAGCAAGACCCTTAACCCCAAGTTGCTCCAGGGAGACTGTCCCCTGTATGTAGGGAGTGGAAGTCGCTTTGGATAAAAGCGTCTGCTAAATTCCATAAATGTAAATAAGTAATATTGGACACGCTTGCCACAAAAGAACCACTTCTGATTCCCTTAACCCATTCCCAATTGGTCCAAATTGTTGCTCCAACCTAACCTACAACCTAAATTAATACAAAAAATGTGTACCATTTGAGAGTCTATGGTTTTAAAACCATATCCCTAAGGGACATTTCAGTGGAGGAGCTGTGAAGAATTTATTTAAAATTCATACTTATATAAATGCTTAATATTTGTTTCATATAGTGCATATGGTTCTATTAGAATTACACAACTTCCCTAAAAACGATTATTTTTAGGAACACATAAATAATGATCAACAATGACAGAACAATTTTATTTTATTCTTCAAAACTGTATTTGTCACGGCTCGGGAAGGGAGGACACAAATGGAGGAGTTAACAAAACTCAAACTGACTTTAATGATAATCAGGCAGGATTATGTGAGACACAAGCATTATTCTTCTCTTGACCAGAGGCTGTCTTCTGGACCGGTTTGGTCTTTTAACCAAAAGACATGAACACACGGACCAAAAGACATGAGACAAACACTTAACCTAGAACGAGGACTCATCACTAGACACGATGGAAACTGATCAGGTACTTTTTAAGAGGAAACACAAGGGATGATAAGAGGCAGGTGTGCTGCCCAGCACATGCCAGGACATACCATGACGCAGACAGGGGGTGGCAAGACTGGAAACTCAGAACTCCGGTGAACTTGACAGCTAGGGGCGTGGCAGAGGCGGCATAGACGTAGACAGTATCAAGGCAAGCAAGATTTAGTTACTACTCTTAAACCTTCAAATATTACCCACTTGAGTGAAGCTGCTGTGTAATAGTTTAAAGATTATATTTTACTTTATTTTTTTTCCTCATTTATGACATTTATGACACTTGTGACTTTTAAACACACCTAAATGCATTGTGAATAGGTTGGGCTAAACTGGGACATAAACAAAAGCAGTGAATTCAAAACAAACTAGTTTTACTTTTTTTTAATGTAGGCCATATGGACCAGAGAGAGAGGGGTTCATTTTGAACTTTACAGCAATATTTACACACTCCAAAAAACTCTTATTTCAACAAAGCAAGAAAATATGGGCCCTTTAAAGTCAGGGTTACTGTAAATGTAGATGATAAGGAGGTGTGTGTGTTTGTGTGTGTATGTGTGTGTGTGTGTGTGTGTGTGTGTGTGTGTGTGTGTGTGTGAGAGAGAGAGAGAGAGAAATAGCAATGGAGAGAACATGAGAAAAAATAAGTTAAGCAAAACAATCATAATTCCTTTTATTATGTTACAGTAGGGTACAAGCCATACATTCATTTTCATTCCAGATAGCCAATAAGCATTTTTCTCTGAACAGCAAACCCATTTCTACAGTACAACACCTCTAAAAACCATTACTCCCAATTATTCAATAAAACTCTTCTATTTGGATAACCCACAATAGCTTATCTATTGATGTTCAAATTATTAGGTTAGATTTAAGGCGGGGTTTGGGGTTTAGGCTTAGGCGTGAGTTTAATTGTAGGTTTAGGGTTACAGAAAAGTGGTGAAATCAATATATATTTAGCCAGGTAAGTTGAGTAACCGCCAAGCGTCTGCAATGGGCAACCCAAACAAAGTTGACTGGTGTGCACTTTAAAAAGAGAGACAAACAAACATCCAGTTTGATCATAGGTAGCTTAGCAAAACTAAAGTCAATATTATACATTTTACGGAAACAAAAAGTTATTGCAATTTTCATTTTAAGACATATAATTTTGTTAATGTATTACGTCTACCTCTTATTTAAACTCAATAGAGATTGTACATGTGCTCTGCATGGTATTCATCAATGAACCAGAATCTATTTATTTGAATGTAGAGTTAAGGTCAGAATAATTAATATTATTCCAATAGAGCTCCCCACTGTTTTTATGATACGTGTGTGCGTGTGTGTGTTGCTTCATTGTGGTCAGTGGTCAGTGAATCATGCAGCATGACCTCTGACACTTCACATTATATTTCCTCTCAGCTCGGCTCCCTTGCAGTCCAATATGACGTTAGTCAGACTTACTCAAACCCAAAAAAAGCCCAGCATGGAGTGCCATGACCCTCTTTTCTCATCGGCTCTACAAATGCAACACAGCCTCACTTACAGAAGTAGGAGAAGCTCTTTAAGGGAAGTAAAACATGGAACTCAGTACAAAGTAACCGACATGTCAAGCAGTGATGAACACAATATCAAGTATTATAAGTATCAACACTATCTACAGTTATAAACACACTCAAACAATCTGTACATATACATTAAACCATCATTACAGAGTGTCAAGGTTTGCATAGGTTGAAATCTGACGCATTTACTATCTCGGACCACTCCAACTTCTCCCACCAAAATTCCTGCCTGTGGCACTAGAGGGCACTGTTCATTTTGGTATTAGGGGCCAAACAGTTCAATGCTCCTGTAACATGGGCAGAGAATGAATATATATAAAAAACACTGTCTGCCTTAATCACAGCAAAATATTACAAATACAACAAAGTGAAGTATTCACGGCTGGGGGTAACTTTTATTATTTAAACTTAGTTAAAGTAGCCAATTTCTTCTAATCTACTCTTACAAACCTCAGTTTTATATGTTTTTTGCCTTGTTATGTTTAGTTTCATTATTATACATCAGTTTCTGTACTGCTTTGCTTTTTCCGGCTTATGCCTTTATCTTAGACCAAGCTATTTTCCTATTCTGACTTAAGCTAGACTTACTAAGAAGCTCTTCTGTACTTCTAAGTGTCAGTATTCAGTGTGAACTGACTTGTTTTTTTTTTTAAAGGGACTTTTACAGCAGTAATTTTTCTCCAGAAGTAACAACACATGGGTACTCTACCCACCCACCTCTGGCGATATTTATTATGTTTCTAAGAATGCTGATCTGAAGTTGTTTTTTACATTTGAAATTAAATCATTGAGTTCTTATCTATTATCTTGGGAAATATGTTTGTGAAGGTCAAACATTTTGGCATGTAGTTCTACAGGGTTAAAAACACAAAAGCAAACAAGAAAGTATACATCAGTTTTGAACATTTTTGGCATAACATGCAGAAACCCACCCTGACAGCCTGGGTTGCTATGCTCCATTATGTGTTTCCAATACTGTAGGTCTTAGGCAGCAAAGAACATTGTTAAAACTGGACAACATATTAAATTGAACATAAAAGAACATAAATACAAAACGTTTTTCATTTAAAATAAAAAGTTATTATTCTTATGGATAGAGTCCAGCTATAGTTGATTCTTGACTTCTAAGTGCACTCCAGCCATTCATTCAGCAGCACCCCTAATTAAACCCATTAATGAAGGACTGATTCAGTGAAACAGGTATTGAACAGTAACAGTCAACACTGGACTTTCTCGAGTAAAGGCCTGACCGGAATAAATCACAGTATGTTAATTCTATTATTAGTGTTTTTTTAATACAAATAAATGTGTACAACTGTACATATCATTTTCTCTTTTTGCACAGTACTGTATGCATGTTTAAAATGTGTGTGTGTGTGTGTGTGTGTGTGTGTGTGTGTGTGTGTACTCTCTACCCAGTAAGGTTAGATGATAGCACTGTAGGTTCAGGCACGGTGGAGTTAAGAGTTGTTGCCCAGTCCGGGTAGATGTGTAAAGAGAACATTTGCAGTCCCCACGTGTTCATAGCCAGAGACACACACATGATTCCCAGAATGTTCATCATAAACCCAGTTTTCACCTGTAAAAACAGCCACATGAGAAGATGTTTAGCAAAGCTCCAGTGGCCTCCCAAGGACCAGCTCTGTATTTACAAAAAATGAAAAAAGAAAACAAGGTTCTCAGCTGACACTGTAATTTGATTAAGGTTCATCAAACTTTTCACTTTATTGACTTTGGTACTGTGTGAAGGCTTTTTAGAACAATTATACTGTTTTCTATAAAACTATTTGACATTTTGGGGAAAAAAAAATAGATTGAAAAATGTCACATTGTAAATGCCAGGTTAATTTCTTTTTCCCATTAGGTTTTGTTATGCAAATGAGAGACAGAGACTGCATTCTAAAGGTTGCCTTATGTTTTATGTAAACAACATTTCTATAAGAATAAAATAAAAACCCTTTGCAGCCTGCAAAGCTTCTGCAGCTCACAAGAAAATTTACTCGACCGATATGAGCAAATATATCGCTATAATAAATGTAGCTTACTGAATTTCGCTTGACTGTGTAACATAGTAAACATCAAAAAAACATCTGAAGAATGTGTTATTCTGTATCTAGTCATATCTGTGATGGATACGTTCCATATAATTAAAAAGTGAATACATAAACAGAATTAGCTAGTTATATCAGATATCCTGGTCATGCATTTAGTCAATTCAGACAACAAACTTATTCTGATTTTTTTGTTTGTTTTTTATAATTATCATAATACTTTGTCATGTTGAAAATTATGTATGGATAAAGTTTTTTAAGAAATGAAGAAATGAAGAAATATTTAGTTAGGCAGTGATTTCAGGGTTAAATCAAATTTTTGTGTAGTCCTGCAAGCCAAACATCTGCTTTTCATTAGAGTGTCTGGTACATGTTTTACTATACCAGGGCCAAGAATCACCTACTTTGACAAGAAAGGGGAATGTGACAGACAGGGTTATGACATGTAAGGTCAGGCGATTTGTTTTCTGCTGAGTAGCTTGAAATGCAAACCGGTGCTTAAGAGCTACCAAGAAAACTCTTTACAAAGTATCTTTTGCAAATGAAATTCAAAGAACTTTACAGTTCTCTGTCAATCTACCTGCCTCTTAAAATCCCCTTGATAAAGCTTTGCACAACAGTAAAAGGCTTAAGGATG
This sequence comes from Brachypetersius gabonensis, assembly GCA_037577145.1. NCBI lineage: Eukaryota > Metazoa > Chordata > Actinopteri > Characiformes > Alestidae > Brachypetersius > Brachypetersius gabonensis. Next base: position 4,712 of record JBBJLR010090853.1, on the reverse strand, counting down.
TTCAATACACACTGAGTGCTACTAGTGCTTGTCATTTGCAGTTGAAAAAAACATGTTAAATTCAAAGTGTCCAAATGTTACACTGTCAGTGTGTTCTCTCTCTGAAGGGAGTATGTCATAACAAAGGTTCCATAGCACTAATATCTGATTTGTTAACATCTTATGGTTTAAAACAGTGGTCAGAAACACTTTCTTCTGGACATCTGTCTTCCCTGAAAGTTTAAATCACTCAGATGTATCTGACTTCCAGAATATTGGGTATTGCTTTGTCGTGCTCACCATGTCTTTGACCATGAGGTGTCCAGAGGCAAAGGCAATAGAATTGGGTGGAGTGGAGACGGGAAGCATGAAGGCATATGAGCAGCCTATTGTTGCCGGAATCATGAAGTACAGCGGGTTCACGTTCACACGGATGGCCTGCAAACAAATCCATATCAGCAAAAACACTGTACCCTTATCTAAATGTTATAGTCAGGGCTAGGTACATTTACTCAGCTAAGCACTGGTGGAATTGCAGTTTTCGAATAAAAAACTTCAACTCAAGCATTTTAGTGAAGCGTAATAAGTTACAGTAGACTTTAACTTCATTTAAATAAGTCAAATAATGACTTTGAATACAGTTACATTGATGGCAGCATCTATACCACTTTGTGACTAGTCACATGTCAGAGTTTGAAGCGTAAGCATATCTTTTATAAATAAAAGCACCCTAAAACAGCCTTGCAAACTTCAGTTTCTTCATTGATAAATGCTGGCTGTACTAAGAAACTCCAGTGCAGTTCTCTACGGCACTACCAAATTGACCAAGTACTGTTGTACTGTTATTTTACTTGAGTTTTTATTTAATTTACACAACTCTGGTCATGTACTGTATGCCTCTTACACTTTAGAAGCTCATTGAACTTTGGTGTTGTTTTGTACGTCTGTTAGTATACTCACCAGTTCAGCGATGACTGGGAGGAAGATGATGATGGTGGCTGTGTTACTTGCAAACTCGGTGAAGCAAGCAATGAAGGCTGTGATCAAAATCACAGCTACAGCAGGAGGAACCTGAGCTAGAGGCTGTAAATGTCCTCCGATCCAGGCAGCCAGGCCGGACTCCTGCAGGACAAACAAGCCAAAGTCAAGTAACCCCAGCTGAGCGGAACTGAACTGAATGATGCTGAACTGAAGTGAACTAAAGTGGGTTATGTTTAGTACATGTACTCATGTTAATGGCTAACACAGAAATCCATAAAGTTGTAACATTACCCCTTTCCATGTGTGAAAGTAATCGATAATTTATTTAACTTATATACAGACAAAAAAAAGTGTAATTCATACATATATTGGGGCAATATATTGGATTAATGTGCTCTTCTTTCTGATTTTTGTTAGATTTCTAGCTGCAGCATTTTGAATAATCTGTCATTATCTAACATTACCTAACATTGCTTTGACACAAAATCTGTAACTTTGGCTTCTTTAAATTCTGAGATGCTGATGTAATGTAATTTAATGTAATCACTGAAACTAAGAAGTCAAGATTATAACAACATTTTGGGTTGTAGTCTTTCTTGCCCTAGATTCCAGATTCTGCTGTGCCCTTTCCTTCTTTGCTCCCAAACAGAACCATCCCTGTTTATATTTAACATTTTGTTTAACATCCAGACATTTATTTTTTCTAGACACAAGTCTTTAGGGTCAAAATCATTTGGTGAAACAGCTAGGCAGACCTGAATGTTGTCTCCATATTTATGATAAGCTACATTACGCTCTTGAAGAATCTGGCAAATTGGAGGCATGTAAACACTGAACAGAGGTGGCCCAAGGTTTTCTCTAATGTATAAGTGTCAATAGAAATGAAATAACCCTTGTCTTCTGAGAACTGTTCCAGAGAGCCATAATCAATTTTCAAATCCATCTAGCAGTACTTTATAACCAGCAATGTCAATGGCTGCGTTTAGCAGTACCAAGTATTTTACCTGAATCTGTTTTCAGAGAAATGTCATGTCATACTTCTATGAGAGCTGTTTAGTATCATCGTGTTGACAGAAGTCTGATTGAAGTCTGTCAAAGTGACCATTTAAATCCAAGTAATTGCTCTCAGTGATCTTCCCTATGAAAGCTAGATTTGAATCCTGTTATTGATAAGTGTGGAGGCATCCAGGATTCTCTTTTTCAGACAGGGTTTCATAACAGCAGTCTTCAGTGATGCTGAGAGCAACACCGAGCAAAGAGAGACGTTCACAATCTGCAGAATCCCAAATGCGATAGTGCTAAAGACACTTGTGGGCTTGTGGGCTTGAGGCAGACATAAAGGCCACATTTTTATTCATATTGTGTAGATGTTATGTTACTATTTCACTGAAGTAAACTGTTTTCTAGGTAACTGCCTTGGGGAAATTATTGACCCATTTTTCTGGATTGTCTCTACGGATTTGTGACGGCTGTGGCATTTCTCCATGGTGCATCAATGACCCTGAAATTATGGAATGAAGCCAAGCCATCCACAGACTCATTTGTTGGTAATAAAGACATGGCTTTCATATATCTTTAACTCTATCTAAAATCTCACTCTTTTTGCCATTTTTGAAGTTTGGGTGATTGGAAAAATTAGACAATCAAAGACAATATTGTACAATGTTATAATATTATAAATACTGTAAATAGTAATGAAAATATAGTAGTATATATCATAATATATAGTAGTATATACCATTGAAGCAAAACAAAACCCCTCATAATCTATGAGTATACAGAAAAACAGAGCAATGTACCTTACAAGCAACGGAAGTCCATTTGTCCATCCAATCATCACACACTTCTAACTGACATACCTATGTGGCTTCTGACACAGTGTCCCAATTTTTTTTTATAGAATAAAAAACTGCCTATTGCAAAACATAGCAGTCATCTTGAAGCCTTAATTGCGAAAGATCACATTTAAAAACAATTAAATCTCACCCTTGTTCTCACACAGGATATTTTTATGCGTTCTCCTAGCCTGCAATCTGTTCATGTTGGGACTGAGATTTCATTCTTCACTTGAAAACTTGCAAAGGTGAAACAATAAACAGCTGTCATGGTTTCACTGAACCATCCACACAGATGACAGTTGAGTTGCAAAAAGTGAGTTTAAAATAAACCATGTATCTCCTCATAAAGTCACAAGTAAAAGTACTTACATACATGTAAGCTTTACTTGATTGACAAGATCTGTGTGAATATATACGTTTGATGTGGGCACATACACAGCAGTGCATCACAAGAACTAGGGCAACTAGGAAATCAGCTCATTTCGCCACTGTAATATTTTACATAATGGTCAGAAATGAGAATTTAGCTCTTAATTATTTGTCGATTAATCCACAGCTAATATTTTTTGATCATGATAAGCCTGAGGTACACTTAACTGCTGTCCATTTTTTTCATTAGTGAAGAGAAACAGGCCAGGTTTATTTGGATTATGCTCTCACCATAACTATTAGATAGTTCTTTGGCCTTTTACCACAAATGCAGAACAATTTAAAGATTTCTTTTTTAATAATCAGATGATGCTATCTTTCCAGTAGATGATCTTGGCAAGTGAAGCACTGTTTGTAAAAAACTTTACATCTAATTAAATTACTTTAGGGGGATTTACAAATGTAAACAGAGTCAGGGGAATTCCATTAATGATAAATATGTGGAATTCCCCTTAAAGGTTCCATTAATACTTTATTGACATCTATTTTCATAGTTCATGTAAAATACACCTTGAGACTGTAAACTGTAAACTCGGCTGGAGAGAGAACAGGTCAATCTGGAGTTTACCTCACATCCTTTAGCCATGGCGAAGCCTCCACCCAGAAGAAGGATAATGTTCCATGGCACACACTCTTGAGTCCTTTTCCACGACAGCAGGGGCACATACGGAGTGTTAGAGGCTTTAGAGGAAAAGTGAGAGGGAAAACATATTTCATTTCATTTCATAACATACATATTTCAAGCACCATAGCTTATTTCATGAGACATGAAATGTTGTCTTTTTTGTACTTTTCTGATAAAAAATTTCAGATTAAATTATGAAGAGTAAATGTATCTCTACACGGAGTGCAATTAAAATAATAAATATATTTTTTAAATAAAAATATACTGTCAAAGCATTGACATCAGGAGATTGCAAGGGAGAGAATGGTGGGGCAAGTCGCCTTGACAGAGTATAAGGGAGAGTGAGTCGGAGCGAGCATTGTGACATCACAACTATGGCGGCTGTAAAGCAACAAGTGCAGAGCAACAGGTCAGTCCTGCGGAGCTACAGACAGAGCAGGCTCATCAACAGCCTTTAAGACACTAAAGATCAGGTCTATTACAAAAAAAGACACGTCACTGTGAACATGTCTACATGCATTTTTCCGTTTTAATCCGAGACACCCTCAAGCATAAATGGCTTAATAATAGATGTGCTGGTTCCGTGTCCTGCTGTAAGCAGTTTTTTTTTTTTTTTTTTAATTTTCTGGCCATAAAACCAATGTTTGGGTGTCTCAAAACACCGGTTCTAATGCAGCCACGTCAAAGTCAAGTCAAAGTGAACTTTATTGTCATTTCACCATATACAAGTATTCAGGGAAACGAAATGGCGAGAGCTCTGAAGCTCTGGATCTGCAGTGTATCTACAAATACTTAGATAAAAAAATAAAAATAAAAATTACAAGTAATAGACACACAAGACAAAACATTGTGCAAGACAA
>JBBJLR010090831.1:0-10361 GCA_037577145.1 Brachypetersius gabonensis | reverse complement strand
CCTGCACTTGCTGCTTATTGCACTTCTGGTTAGACCTAAACTGCATTCCGTTGCCCTGTACTTGTACATGTGTAATGACAATAAAGTTGAATCTAATCTAATCTAATCTTTTTGTCAGTGTAAGTGTCTCCATACCATCAAACCAGAAACACAGCTTGTCTCACTACCGTTTTGTACACCTTCCCATTCACAGTTGCTGGTACATGCCTGTAACAAATTAATTCTGCCACCCCTTTCCACCCATTCCAAGTTGTCTGCACTTTCTTCTTTACACATTTCCTGTTACACATTTCTTTCTCTTTCACATTTCCTGTTACTCTGGACTGTTGACCCCAACTCCTCCGACTTTGCCAGCTCTACTTCCTGTATCCTCACCATTGCAGTGTCCACATTCCACAACATCCTTATTCTTGAACATTGGAGCACCCTTTTTCCAATACTCAGACATTATCTCACTCTCCAGAGATTCCCCAAACTGCACTACCATTTCTCAGAAACACTTCCCAGCCTCCTTCGGTATGTTATCTGGACAAACAGCCTTTCTAGTGTTCATCCTTTTCATCCAGTTACTTCTTGCTAATCTTCTACACTTCCTGATTCACTATTTCCACATTCTCCAACTTTCTCTCTTACTCATTCTCCTCAAGGTTCAATATTACTTTATTGTCATCAGCAGCTATATGCATGCACATAGTGACAGGAGACAACATTTCTCTATGGACCACGGTGCAAGTTACTATAGACAGTGGGGACATCATGTAAAGCTTTTGGAATTATGAGTACTGCACCATACATATGATTGCTGTACAGGAGGTTCACTGGTTAAACAGGAACTAGACATTTATGTGCGTTCAGAGCCCTGATGCAGTATGAAGCTTTTGCACAGGCATGCAGAACCAGAGCGGAAGCCGCTTGCAGATAGTAGAAGAAGGGAAAGTCTATTTAATGGGTGAGAACAGTCTGGTTCCCTGGCTCCATCTGGTTCACTGTTTTTACAGCATAACCTGGATAAACCAAGTAATCAACCAAATGATTATTTGGTTTATGCAGATTAACAGCAAATTTGTAAAAAAGTAAGGAGAAGAAACTGTAATTGTACTTATAAGACCTGCTCCATAGGACAAACGAAGACATCTGCACATCCGCATTAATGACCAGTCGCATGGCTGATTATGGCTTTTCCACTCACACAGCTTTAACAAAGTCCCTGCTGTCCCGCTGTGCTCAAACGATCTGCAGAATTGCAGGAATCAGCAGGTACAGTTGTGCAGAAGAAGTAAACCTGCTCATCTGCTTTACTCACAGTGTTGGGTTGAGCTCACCTTCAGGCTAAGAGGGTTGGACAGAGGCATGTCAATCATGAGGGTTTATCAAAAAAGTGTCATCCAGCTAATTATAGTACCAAATTTAGCACTGTGTGCCCAGGAAGTCTCACACTCACAGTGTATCCAAAACATATTTGAAACATTGCCAAGTTCAAAGTTCATTCCACACAATACACCATGCACAGAAGCTGACTCATGCTTTCGCTTCTCTTCATATAGCACAGCTGTTTGAAATAATGAACAGATTAATACAGTCCTGGCAGCACTTCACTGGCTTCCTGTTCTTCACTTTTAAAGCCACAAATGGACGAACTTTCATTTTTCTTTTCAGTCGTCCTTTGATGTGGGAAAGCATTTCCACTCCCTTCTTCTGTCACTTCAGATTAGTCACAAATTACTTGTCTGTGATCTTAAAAAAACTGTAATACCACGATAAAATGTAAATTTACTAACTTGAAATGTCGTGGCAGGACATTTAATAATAACCTTTAATGTTCGTTCACAAAAACTCTTTCAATGTGGTTGAATTGAAGCAATTCTCCAAAGAAGACCAGAGTAAATCGCAGTTTCTCTGTTTGATGTGAAAGACTGCAGATGCTGCGAAGGGTGACGCCAGCTATTACATTGGGGGTGAATACACATCTTGGATGATTCAGGCATTGTGTTCCATTGTGTTCTCCTTGTCTGATATTACAGTCTGTACGAAGATCTGAACCTGTTTAGTGTGATATGGATGCAAAAACCATAGACACCAGTGACTGGTGCAGTTCAGTCGGGCGGCAAATAAGACACGGCATATAAGATACGGCACAAAATAAAAACGAGTGCAGTGTGCAGGAGTGGTTTTTAACCACACAATTACTCAGACTGCAGTACTGCTAACTAAGCAGTTTAACGCTTAACTCTACAGCAGTGCAGCACTCGCACAATGTGTCATCCACTTCTTAAAAAAAGAAAAAAAAACAGCCACTGAGTCAAACATAGTGATCAAGTTAAGTCAAGTGTTATGGTTGCAGCCAAAATATGTCATGCGGAAAAAAGTGTCAGTTCTCTTATGGACACAGGAACGGCAGAAAAGGTTCTTTTAAATTTGGATCCTAGCCTTGCAGCACCTCATGTCGACATTTTCCAGTGTAGACTCAGACTGAGTTTATACATAAAAGATACTGTTAGTCCATTCATAGTCTGAAGGTGTTCCTGGGAAATGTACTCACACGCAAATACTGACGTAACAGCACTAAACCTATGGGCTAATTAAAGTTACTGCTCACTTTATTCCACCACAGAAACAATGTATGCTGTGTGTGTGTGTGGACTGTGATCTGTGTAAAAAGCCCCAAACCTGATCCATCATAGCAGTGCAACACACACTAGTGTGACACTACAGTACAGACGTTTCTGCCATTTAGGCTAAAACACTGTTTTCTGAATGAATGTGTCTTTCGTCCTGTGAGTGCTGGGGTAGGCTCCTGTGAACTTGGTTAAAAAAATGAATGGATCAATGATTCTTAAAGATTCTGTGTTTCTCGGGGACATCTGAAGTATTGTAATGAAATTAGGGATAAAAAAGTTAAAACATTGTAGCAGACTGGGATCCGCTAAAATGCTGTGTTTTAAGTGCTGTCAAGAGACCGTTTTAATATTTTTTTAATTAGTTGTCTGAAATATAGGGAGGCATGCTGATGCAGGGGTTAGCACTGTTGCCCCACAGCAAGAAGGTCCTGGGTTCGACTCCTGGATTGGGCGCAGGGTCTTTCTGTGTGGAGTTTGCATGGGGACCGCATGGGCTTCCTCCCACCACCAAAAACATGCATGCATTGGGGATATGTCAGTTGAACACACCAAAGTCCCCATAAGTATATGAATATAAGCGTGAATGGTTGTCTGTCTCTGTACGTTGCCCTGTGACCGTCCAGGGTGTTTTTTTATTTTACGCACATATTTGAAACGGTAGCATAAGAGGCACAGAACAGGCCCTGCAGTTGTGGAGTCGAACTTGTACCAACCCAGTGTGGCCCTTTTATTAAAAACGGCTGCTATTTAGGTGCATTTTATAGCCTTAGAGGTTATGTCCACCTGTCTGTTAGTAAGGGTAAAGCTATAAAACAAGACAGAGAAACACCCTGAACATGTCGTCAGTCCGTCACAAGAACACTTTCACATACACAATCCCACCTAGAGGCAGGTTAGCATCTCCAGTTCACCTGACATGCATGTCTCTGGACTGTGGGAGGAAACAGAGCAGCTGACTGATGATGTGAAATGTTTCATTGTAGAGTAATGCACTCAGACTTCTTTCCAGTGGTGGTGAATGGAACCAGGGGTCTTGATATCTACATCCCAAATGTAACCATTTTATTTACTAAGCCCACCAGTGATCTTCTTTATATGTAACTCTGATGGGAAAAACCCTAAAAAAAAAAACCCTAACCCTAACCGAACCTGAATAAAATAGATCTCTTAAGATGTAAAACCTGCATGTACATCTCCATCAGGAATGGGTTTTAAAAATTTGTTTTAGGCCAAAAACAAAGAATTTCTGTAATAACTCCTCAGACACCTGGTTTCTGTCTCTGTGTGTTGCCTTTTAAAGGCATGGTTAACATCAAACCACTCTGAATTCTCAATTCAAACCACTCTGTAGTTCCTGGGTTTAAACAAGAATGCTGTATAGGCATCGCGCAGGTGGAAAGACCGAGTAAGCAGTGAGTAAGTGCTCACATGAGTTAGTGACGTCGTGGTAAGGAAGTGAAAGTCTCCTGACAAGATCTGACCGCCACTGAGGAATCAGCAAAAAAAAAAAGGTTAGACCACCCGTAGGAATCCTCAAGCTTCGGCGTGTCACTCAAGCCTCAACCACATTTAAAATGAGTTTCACAAGATAGAAACAATAAAGTGAGCATGACATCTTTATACGGTCCGAAACCAGCCTAAAGCTGGACAAGTGATCTTTGATTAGTCATACATCGCAACACATCATCACGATCGTGTCTCTTCCCCTCCCAGGTGTCCCCAGAGGGTTTTTCTATAACAAACTAGATGCAATGTAAATGCCCTGGCAATGGCAAATAGCTTTGGTTTATGTTTAAGTGTTTGCAAACCAGATGTTACCAAATGTTTTTCAGAATCCACCCCCACCAAACATTGGTCATGTCCAGTTTCAGCCACTAGCTAGGATTCCCCCAGCCACAAGATACACCAATGCTGAGTGGGAGAGGGCTAAAATCTGTTTATCAACACATCTTGCCTGCATGAAACGAAAACCCATGTAACAGTCAAGCTGTCCTGCCTTGATCTGTTTCACTTTTACGTCCTCTTCTCGTCATCCATTCCCTTCAGTTCAAAGTCATTTAGGAGATGTCTAAGTCCTAAAATACTGACTACAGTGAGAGGAAACTCTCCTTATCTCTGACACACACACACAGAAACTTAAACTGAAACTTAAACCGAAACTTAAAACAAAACTTAAATGATGGGAAAGGAAGGATGAAATGTGCATGTGTGTTTCGGTACAACGTGTTATTTTTTAGCCTGTTTACAATAAGACTAATTTCCTGGCTTTGAATGTCTTTGTACCCTGAAAGCCTGAATTTGTTGCAATCTCTGTTTATTTAAACAAAGGCTCCAGATGTTCATGGGTTTCATTAGAATACGTTCTCTAAGGGTATGGTCTGGGCGAGGGGATGGGAGCGTGCCGTTCAATATTATAAATAAGAACATTATTTTTTTTTAAACAAAGTGCTACTAGTTTTCATATACAGCAGATGAAAAAAAATTAATAAAAATGAAAATCTGTTTGATAAACACAGTGAAGACACTGTGTTTTGATTTATCAATTATTATGATTATTCTCTTTCTACTTTTCCCCTTTATTGCTATTCTTCTTTATCTTAAATGTATCTAGAGCTTAATTGATTGACTGATTGATTTAAGCCCTTAACTGCAGACCACACAAAAAGGGAACTTCCCTTCTCTTGAGATTATCCCGTTGCCTCCAGATCAAGAGGTCGTGGGTTCGAATCCTACCTTCAGCACCACCACTGGGTCCCTGAGCAAGACCTTTAACCCCAAGTTGCTCCAGGGAGACTGTCCCCTGTAGTTAGAGAATGAAAGTCGCTTTGGATAAAAGTGTCTGCTAAATGCCATAAATGTAAATGTAATGCTATTGCAGCCTCCTTGCTCTGTAGCCTTGACTCGGCGGTCAGGAGTGTGGTCTCGGTGGCTTGGGCTCAGCACTCTGCAGCAGTGCGATGGGTGTATGGTTTTCTTGCGCGCTAGTGGCTTTTGGCGGCATGCTGGAATGCACATGCCCCAAGGGTAGAGCCTGAAGTGCCAATGTGACTAGGGTCTTTGGGCTCTCAGCCGCTGCCTGTAGTGGGCGGCACTTCTTGCAGCGACTGAGGCTGGAGCCACGCCTCTACTTCAGGTTTGCTGGGGGTCCATGTGCTCGAATCGACCTGGAGCGAGTGTCCTGTAACGCCCTTCAGATGGGCTAAAACCAGGCAATTCCAGGATTTCTTGATCACAAACGCCAAGGCGACAGGTCTGTAGTTATTCAGTCCTGTGATGGTGGTTTTCTTGGAGACTGGGATAGTAGTGGAGCTTTTGAAGCAGGTAGGAAATTCACACAGCTCCAGGGATCTATTTAATAATGTGGGTGTAGATGGGAACCACAAACCTGGAGTAGAAGTTGTTCAGCTTGTCTGCCAGGTCTTTCTTTGCTTCAACAGGGGGTGGGAGTCGTCTGTAGCTGGTGATGTATTGCAGGCCTCTCCACACTGACGCAGGGTTGTTGGCAAAGGACCATTCTCTCAGCTTCTGGAAGTAGCTGCTTTTAGACACTTTGATCTCCCTGGTCAGCATGTTCCTGGCTTGCTTGCAGACAGGAACTCTACTTCTGTAGACATCCTCCTGAGCCTGGCGAAGATGGTGCAGTTTGGGAGTGAACCATGGTATGTAGTTGTTTTATGTGCAGAGGGTCTTGTTCGGCACACACACAAGTTAACAAAAACTGATGTATGATGTCACAGCGTCTCTCTAGATTATCAGATGCAGCTTCATAAACAGTCCTGCAGTTTCTGCTTGGCTGCATTGGTCCACTTCTTCACAGTTTTGACTACAGGCTTGGCACGTTTAAGTTGTTGTCTGTAATCTGGAATAAGATGGACCAGGCCTGGGGAACAGAGCAACAGGCATCTTTAAATTGTATCTGTGTTCCAGTGTAATATTGTCCCTGGTGAGGCAGTTGTTCCATGGGGCGGGGGTTTACCATCAGCGACCATCCTACGAAGATTTTTCAGAGTCTGCAACACCATGTTGTGGATGTTTTATGAGTCTGTAGTGGCAAGCACCATCCTCTATCTATCCTCTCCATGGCCATCAGACTCTACAACTTCTTCCCATCACACACACACAGTAATCTGTGCAAAAGTCTATTGCTACTCAGATGTGCAGTTCTTATTGTGAGCGAAATGATTATCATTATGTGCAATATCTGTATTATTATGTGCAATAGTCTTATCATGGCCAATATGATTACTTATATCACTACTTATGTCACAATTACATGTAATGATGAATTCTGTAATTTTATTTATGTCTCGCCGAGCCGTGCACAGGGAGTGAGGTGAGACGCACGAGTGCAGGTTCCATTAGATGGAGTTTTTATTGCAAAAGACACAGACTCTACATAACGAAACGAAAAGGCTAACAGAAGCAAGACTACATATAAGAAACAGGAGGATCAGGGAAGGTGAGGGTTATGGTGAGGGTTGACCAGCACTTGAAATACAAACTCATAGAACTTAAATACAAAACATGAACCAATATAAAACACAATCACTTAAAGAAAACATAGGACACCTGAAACTGAGACTCAAGACAAACTAAGAGTCCCAGAACTAAAGCCTCAGTAGCGGCCTCTAGTGGCCACTCTGTGGACGTCACAATTTATATGTCTGTAGTATTTACGTCCACCTCTCTTACAGAAAACAGTATTTTGAGTATATAGCAGTGATTTTAGTACAGAATATTTTATTTTATTTTACTTTATTTTAATATGTTACGTGCAGTAATGAGATCGACAGTTTCCTTCAAAATCAATAAAACTTTCTCATTCTGATTCTGATGTTGGCTGTTCACCATCACAGCAGAATCTAGTAAGTAAAGATAATTTCTTGAATGTCTCAAATTCTTCAAATATGTGTTTAAACTAGAGTTCACAAATGTAGTGTTAAATTCAGCACAGAAATGAATAGACACCTCCACTGGCTTAGTGCTAATAAAATGGTGCATATTGCATAAAGACAGCAGGAATCACAATTATTGCCTACATTGCTGTTGATGTGCACCGTCTTGTTATTGTGTTGTAGCTTTGGATTAGAAAGGAAGATGAATGCACTGTTGTCTGCAATAAAATGTATCATCAGGTCAAGACACTGTGGAACATACCACATTTAGAAAATTTCGTTTTGTGTGCACAGTTTGGTGGGTCTCCCATAAACACTCACAGAAAGCGATGTAAGTGAGGTAGCCTGCAGTCAAATTCCAGAGTGATTTTTATTTAACCGCATTACCATTGCACAGCACAGAGTCATTCACACACTTAGAAAGCAGATGATCAGGAAGGTGGTTGGCCTTCGTGAGGTTTTACCATCAACCTTCAGGCACTGCTGAACAGCTGTGATCTCTTTAATCAGTGCTGTGTTGTCTCTACTTGTTTTAAGCCTCTTTTATCATTCCCTAAAACAGATTCCCTTCCTGACTACGAACCAGGTACCCTTTAAGTTCATGTGGGCTTAATTTGGGCTTGAATTGTGCTGGTCATGAGCACATTCATGCTTTAGTGAAGGTATTGACTGAGCTTATGTGAAGCTTACACTGCTGTTGATGTGCACCGTCTTGTTATTGTGTTGTAGCTTTGGATTAGAAAGGAGGATGAATGCACTGTTGTCTGCAATAAGATATAGTGATATAGTGTCTGCTGGGGGACAGGAGTGGATTTAAAGAAACGTCAGGCACACGTATCCACTGGTGACAGTAGAATGTGAGCTGCCTTTGTGAGCCTTAATTGCCAAATGTGAAATTTACAGCTTTCTGTCTATACGCTGTTCACTCATGGCCCCTTTCTATTATGACTAGCATGTAGCCTGTGCTGCTCATAATTACCAACGCTCAATACAGAGTCATCCACATGCTCAGAAAGCAGATGATTACGGAGGTGGTTGGCCCTTCTGGGGTCTCAGCATCAGCCTGCAGGTACTGCTGAACAGCTGTGATCACTTTAATCGGTGCTGTGCTGTCTCCTGCCAGGCTACAAACCAGGTGCAATAAGTGCTTTGAGGTGCCTGCATCAGACTCAGACACCCCTGTCTTTGTATCACATGCTGTACCATCTGGTCATTATCAGACTGTAATAAAAAGGTGGGGGCTAAGATAACCTGCCAGTCAGAGTTTTAAGAAAGTGCTCAAGTGCAGACACTAATAGACCACTGGGAATGTGCAGCAGAAGTATAGTCTACGTCAAGCGGGGCTTGAACAGATTAAGTGGAAGAGCTTTGCCACAGACAAGGTAAGTGCATTGCCACTGGAATAAACCACTGATTAGAAACCTAATCTGTATCTGTGTGTGTTGTGAAATTGTGTACAGGCTCATCTTAAATTGCAATCGCATCAGTTGTAAAAAGTACTCTACAAATAATTTGATTTTGACTTAAGTCTCTTCCTCTTTAAACAGCACTTTGGTCTTTAATATATATTCCAGTTGATTAGGTCGGACCCTGCAGTGCTGCAGCTTTTCATGAAATAAAACATTCTCTCTAAGAATTACAAAAAGAAAACTGTGTGAGTTCAGCAAAACTGCAATTAGGGATAAATTTCAGGCAAAAAAAAATGTGTGAGGATTGCCAGAAGAAAGCCACTGTTGTCATCAAAATTCAAATGTAAACATTCTGGAGAGCTCTCTTATATATTATTTACTTTTTTTAACTTTCAGTTCATTATTATCAGCCTTGACCTATTCTTGGCCCAACTGAGATGGCTCATTTCTCTCCACACTGAGTCTCTCCACAACTGTCTGTCTGCCCAATGCCAGGGTCAGGGACTTTCTGATTGTGTCTGGCATGCCTCCAGGGACAACCATGAGCTATTCGGGACTGAATACTGGTGGGAATGTAGGGGGAACTAATGCAGTTGTCAACAAGCCTGACATCCAAATAGGTTGACATGGTGGAAAACTCCCCCAAAAACTCCAGTGAAGCATGGGGGATTGCTTTGCATGTGCGTGGAACACATGCCGTGGAAAAACTACCTTTTGAAAGGGAAAAACAGTCCCATTGGCCAACAACAGTGTTTCACTTACTAGTTTACCACCTGTGGACTAATAAAGGATCTTATTTCATTTGTCTTGTCTTGTTTTGTGTTATTGGTTGTGCTGAACTACATAATGATTTATGTCACATGACATCATCTCTCTTCCCTATTTTTTATTGTTCATATCAGCAGAATTCTTACTATTAAATTTCATACCTTAAACAGTGCAACTGAAGGTCTACCTCTTCGGCTGAAGCTCAGCTTTAGGAACACAGCTATTCCATTTAGTTTTTCAATAATATATCAGTTGTTTATTTTATAGTTTTGAAGAGTATGAAGAAAAATGTCATGTTATTAGTAAATAGAGAACTTCTATTATGGAGGAGTACTAATGGAACTTCTTTGAGCAAAATATATTTCTCTGTAGTACAAAAATGGTAGACAAAACAAACAATAAAACCCAGATAACATCAGAATCAGAATCGCGTTTAATGGCTAAGTATGTGAACGAACATATACAAGGAATTTGATTCCGGCTGATGGTGTCTCTCAAGCACAACAGTATAAATCAACAATATGTAAAGACACAATGAATAAACAATACTCAATAATATACAATATACAATATGAATAAGTAACTGGGATTTATATTTATAAATATAAAGCATTAATAATGTATATAAATTATTTGTAAATATTTGTTTATACATATACATTCATGCATAT
>JBBJLR010090791.1:0-10363 GCA_037577145.1 Brachypetersius gabonensis | reverse complement strand
TGCTGGAGGTAGGATTCGAACCTGTGACCTTTTGGTCTGGAGGCAAGTATCCTACCACTAGACCACCACCATCCCACGACTAAGACTAATCTACTGTATGGCAGCTATTGCTATATGCTTCAATACAAGAAGACATACACTGTGCATCAAAAGGGACATCTGGCTTCTTTAAATGTGGACGTTTTCTTAGTTGTTTAGAATTTGTCTGGACATTTTTTCTTGGTAAAAACTGCTCACACTGAAAAATGTCATACCCTTGGGATAATGCCCGTAATCCATTTCCCCCTGGTTGTGGTGTCAGCACTAAAACCTCCCAGGTGTTTGATCCAACACTGGGCCAAAGTAGTTCTAACAGTTATGTACACAACCTGGCCTTCATTTCAAAGAAGAGACTTGGTGTGAAATATCTGCACAGATCATTTGGAAGTCCTGTTTAGACGTAGCTGCAAGTGCCACTGAAGAAATGATTATAATTATTGGTATTAGCTCTTTTTGTGGGTGCTTGGTGGTACTCACAGGAGTTGGAGCGGGACATGGTGCGGGCTCTGGCCTGCCTGATCTCCCTGCACCACTTGTTGACGTCCTTGTAAGAGTAGAGCTTCAGGAAGAGGATGGTGTACACCCCCAGCGCAAAGACGCCACCCACTGCAAACACAGACATACAAACAACTAATAAACAAAATACAATACATTCCACCCATAGGATCATATAAAGTGCCCATATGTGGGAGACTTCATTTATTCACTGCATAGCTAACGGAGCAGTCGCATTACTGCCATTCATAGTTACTAAACAACATTGTAGTTACAGTGCTGTGCAAAAATCAGAGACCACTTATTCATTTTTATCATTTATACTCAAAATGTTCATAAGTACAGGTTATTCATTCTTCAGTCTTATAGATTAGTTAACAGACTATATTGAAGAAAAAAAATAACACAGAACCAATAATACATTCATTAAGGTTTTGTTTGTCCAATCTCTACATTGTGCCCCATACTGCCAGTCTCATCCACCCTTCATCCACCCGTACATTTTTTTACACTTGACCAGTTACAGCTGTGTCCCTCCAACAAAATCTACCTCCAAAGCTCTCACTGACATCATGTTCTAATTCAAAGAGGCAATAACATTCACACAGCAGCTACACACACACCTCAGCTGCCTTGCAAATTTCTTTCTTGCTCTTTCTCATCTAAAACTGCTGAGGGAGAGATTTCTGAGCAGATTAGATAGAATATCATATGCTCATTTAAAGAAGCTCCTAACCCAGGCAGTCAGCACTTAACGTGTTCATCTTTGAAACAGAAGAACATAAAGCCCCAATTTTGCATCAGGTCAGAAAAAATATTACAAGTATTTCCGTTCAGGCTTTCACTTTCAATGGGCCTTAGAGAAGGTGTAGCTCAGAAACAACGGACGTTATAATAAAGGCAAAGGGGTAACTCAAAAAATACCAAAAAAATTATATTACACTTTATAGTGGAGGCTTCTGTGTAACTGTCAGTTAAATAAATGTTTCTCGTTTTGAAATAAAGTAAATTGACTGTAAGTATAATTGATAACGACTACATAACTCACTATGCATTTCACTAAGTAATTCATTATGCAGTTCATTATGTACACAATTCCATTTGCATAAATGTAGGTAAATAAGGTAAATTTTTTATGAAATGATCACTTTTATAACAATTAGTCTTGCTTTACAACCTTAAAACAGTGGGCTACAAAAAAAACCTTTTAAAAAAAAATATGGAGGTACATATACACAGAAAACACAGACTGTGGCCAGAAGTATGGAGCAATGTAAAATGTGCTTAAAAGACCAGTAGTCTAAACAGTTCACAATTCTAATGACAATATTAATACTAATGACTGTGTTCACCTGCTGCAGCGTAACAGTGGAGTCATACCTGGGGTCATGGAGGGCACTGTAAGGACGGTGGCTGATGGAAAGCACAAAACGGCAGAAAGATTGACGCAATGAAGGAATGTTCCAGTAGCCTCTGAGACGGTTCCCTGAATAGAGAGACCAGTAGCAAGACGTCAGGGTTTGATTTATCCCTGCAGGAGGATGTCCCACTATGACTGATTATACGATAACGTCTCCAACAAGAACCACTCGGTCCACAGATTTCACACACGGTTTCACAGATGTCTCTATTGGTCTCAGTGATTAGAGTGTGACACTCACCACGGCCAGCCTCCGCTCCGTGTACAGAGCTGCCATTATAAACCCGTTGGACACTGCAAGAGCAAATCCACAAATCAGACACGCTTCATAATATTATGATGTGTTATGAGCTGAATACTGCTCAGAAAGGACCGCCTTCAATCAGGCAGCTGCAGCTCACTCTTCCAGCACAGTTCAGGCTCATGAATAGAGACGAATTTGCACCTAAAACAGGCACAAGAGTGAAAGTGTATAAATGCTAGAAGCCAAAAGCAAAGATCAGCAAGGATGCTGCACTGTAGGCCCGAATGGTGATTCACAGAATAGAATGAAGGAAGACTAGAATATATTAAATGGATAAATTGAACATGTGTGTTAAACTATTTCTCCTGTTTGGATCGATGATTTCTTCTGATGCAGTAGAGTGCTATTTGCAGTTCTAAGTAAAAAGAACTGTCCATGATAGCCACTGACACTTTTAATACATTTTATTGTACATCTGATGGCATGTTTGTACGCCTAAAGCCAGCTGTAAGGTTGGGCTTCCCAGATACTGGGTCTTTAAGGCAACTGGCTTTCTTAATAACTTCTTTCCAGTGGTTTAAATCTTAAAATTTGGTTAAAAATGGATGAATACTGTCAATGTTTATTTTATTAACTAATTTCTTATATATGTATATATATATTCTGATTACTGCAAATTACTGTTGTATTTTTTTCAATTAGCCTAAATAAAAAAACCCAGTTAAAATAATTTTTTAAAAATAAACTCATGTTTATGAAAATGTTTTGTGAAAAAGTATTGGTTTCTTTTCAACATCTGTACTTTGTTTCAAATCCTTGGCCAAAGGTGTTGTACACATTACCGATTATAAGGCATGGAGCAGGCCAGCTGTACGGGTCCTTTAAGAAGAGCGAGACCACCTGGATGGGGTCCACTAATATCCCATATCTGTACAGAGGACAAAAGAGACAAAGGAACATCAAGTACGTCCAATGTCACCCTGGCCTGTTCTTTACCAAGAGTGATTCCAAAATCAAACAGTCAGAACTCGAGTAAATTGGACAGCAAATTGAGGACACCCCCACCTTAAAAAATTTAAGAAAAAAAAACTGACATGTAAATTTATTTAATATTATGCTCCCACAATAATGGAGAAATACCACAATCAAGGGACAGTTCACTTACTTTATAAGATTCTCCAGGAAAAGGCGTGCATTGGACAAGACCTAGAAAAGAAACAGAAAAATGTGTATTTACACCCTGCCGTGGTTGATGATTTGTTTTTTGTGATTATCGCTGTTTATTGCTTGCTTTGGAGTTGTAGAGAAAATCGTTATCACAGGGTGGTACTACACAGGGATCAAAGTCTTCAGTAACACAACACAAAGTACCTGAGCTGTACTGTCAACTAATCTGTCCACAGCCTGATAAAAGAGCCCATAAACAAGAGGACTCACAGATAACACAGTTTCATTTGTTTACCAAAGACACACAGAGTATCCGCGCACTGTATCACACACTACTACCAGTTTCTGGCACTGAATGACACACTGTTACCAGTTTCTGGCACTGAATGACACACTGTTACCAGTTTCTGGCACTGAATGACACACTATCACCATTACTACTGGGTTAAAGGTGAGTGGGATGATTTGGGCACTATGCTAATTGGTGGATGTGAGCTCCCATAACTTCAGTTAAGTTAACCAAGCATGGATCCGTGCCGGAAGCTCAAGAAATGGTATAATGTCATCATATGGCAAAACAACTCCATATATGGAAGTTCCTCTGGTCTGTGTTGATGCTTATGGGGTAAGACATCATCCTGAGCTTTGTTTGGTCTTCCTGTGTCACATAGAACCAAAGTTATTGCAATTCAAAAACATATAACAGGGTTTAACACGCAAATACACATAAAAAGCAAAAGGATTGGCATTACTTTTTACTTCTAGGGTAGTCTCCGCCCACAAGTGGGTGGGGAAAACCCACAGAGAAAGGTCGTCTGGAGAGTGGCCGAGCAACGAAAGTGTAGGAGAGCAAACACCGGTCTTAGACTATTTTACACTGATTATATTTGTTGAATTCAGATTTTACTAAAGCATTCTAAGGGTTAAGGGGGGGACTTTCCGCCAAACTGTTCCTTTAATGCATGGCCAAAGTGAATAAAACTTTAATTTGCACTTTGGCAGAAATGCCAAGAAAACTTTGCTGTGAACAGTTTATAAAAAAGGGAAGATGTGCTTGATGCAGTGGCCACTGCGTAGCTGGGTGTCGGGCATGCTGCCAAACTCCAGTCTGACCTCGTTACACCTGCTAAGAGACTGATGTTTTCACACATCCATGCCATCCTCGTTACCTGGAGACTCCAAGCCTCCAACTTCCAGTGTTTTTCATTAAACTTGATGTTAGCACACCACATCAAACACCTGGCAAAGAGTAGGAGGCCTTCAAACTCCTGTAATCCTATAGTCAATAACGATATTATAGTTCCTATCAGAGGAGGGGTAATATGAGGGTAATATAATATAACGGTATAAGTGATTGATCATAGCAGCGTTCATGTCGTGTCTTCACAGATGGTAAGATTATATCATTTAAGGCTGGACATCCAGAGTATTTTACTCAATTTATTTTTTTAATTTAGAAAATATGCACTATACTTACCTATGCACTATAAATCTGTCATACATAAACACACCACTGCACACAGTGTGAACAGCACGAAATTCTTCCTCTGCATTTAACCCATTCACCAAGAGGGCAGCCAGGAACACAGCACCCACGGAGCCTTGCTCAGGGTACCTGAGAGGTGCCTACTGGTCTTGGGAATCGAACCCATGACCTTCTGATCGCAGGGAGAACGCCCTAACCCCTAGGCTACCAGCTGCCCCTTAAGAATAAGTTCAGTTAACATCCTTTTGCAAAACTGAATTCAATATGCTAGGGAAAATAAGGGCAAAACTGCATTTTCAGTTTGCAATGTAGACACTCTATAAGACATTTTTTAAAAGCGATTATTTTATTTCATTGTGAAGACGCACTGCAGAAAGAGAACGTTACTGAACTCTATTCGATACTGAATGTTTAGAAATGCTGGTTTCGCAAAAAACAGTTTTAGGAAGGCGCCTCACAACTGCTTTCCATGGAGAGACCACATCGTCGTGTGAATGATGTTAGTAGTACAAAGGAAGTGTATGAGGTGGCAGAGCTAAATCTGGTGTAGACGTGCCTTCATTGAAACTGTTCACTAAAATTCACCAAAAATGTTTTAAACATATTTCTATTGCATTCTTAATATCACTCTTAATCACAGTTTAAGAGCTGACATGTAGATGCAATTCATTACTTAAAATCTGGCAGGTCTGTCTGTAGTGTCTTGTTTTAATCCCTAAACCTCGTAAACTTTATTCCGTCATAAAGACAATGGTTCTATAGTGTGAATACTCAAAGACTCATTTGAAGGCTCTTTGATGAAAACCCTGCTCTAGAGAGCTTTTTAAAGAACCATAACAAAAAGGCTCAATATTGCACCAAAAAGGGTTAGAAATACTTTTTTGATACTTTATAGAACCATTTTTACTAAATGTGTACAAGATTTACTTCAGTTCTAAATCTTATAGTGTTTTATTCAGAAGCTGCAATGAATTCTTTACTAGTATTAAGCAACTATTATAATTCTGTTTTGAAGCGATGGTTGTTCTAATACAGGTTTATGAGGTTATGATGTAGACGAAATACAAGCACATATGCACCATATCTCAATAAATCGACAGGTTGAGACAAGAATGCATTAAAACTATTTTAATTATGCTGTTATGCAAAGAACAAAAAAAAAGACACTCATTGGCTCAGTTTCTCTTTTCTGCAAAGCTCTAATGATTCCACTAAGGACCGCCCTCTCCACAAGCTCTACTTTGCTCCTCCGAAATCTCCCCATACCAGCAGTTTCCCACTTAACATCCATAATTATTCATTACAGAGGCACAAAGCATTCTGGGATGTTCAGAGGAGCTTCGATGAGGGGGGAAAAAGAGAATCCCGTCGAGGACAACAGTGTGATCTTGTTTCAAAGACGGGATTAATATTGGCTCTGAAATTGCGGTTCTCCCCCTGCAGCCGCTCCGCTTCTTTCTCTCGACAGTTCAAGGGGAAATAGCTGTTTATTTTTAGAGCCATGTGGCACTTCCAAACGGCCATTAAAGTAATCCTCTGACAACGTTTAAGTTTTGATTAGCGTGCAAAGCTTCAAGAGGCGTCTCAGGACTCTCCGAGGACGGACGGCTCGCCGTTTGCAAAGGCATTTCGGCTACTTTTACAGTCTCTGCTTATTCAGCACCATTCACACGAGTGGAAGCACCACTCAAAAGTACGGAATCAGTTTCATATAAACATTTAAAAGTTTACAATTACCAATAAAAAGTTGGGCACTATCATTTATTATCAAGTTTGTAGCTGAGTTTAAAGTTTGAAATGAAACTTTTTTTCATTTAAAGTATTGAATCCCTATTGGGTGTTGTCAATCAAACAACATTTAAAAAAACGTCCATCGTCATTCAAAAGTGTGGAATTACAGCTTAAAATCATCATTCAAAAGTACAGTATCACTCTCCAAATGTTTGGATTCATCGTTCAGAAGGCTGGGCTCAATGTAACCTTAATGGTACAAAACAGTTAGGTTTCAGATATAATATCTACACTACCCCTCACTGAATTCAGATAATTATAATGATGCTGTAAAATATAAAAAGTCATACAAGTGTCATCCAAACTGGTAAAACAACTGCTGTATAACAGAATGAGGTTTTAATGAAATGAATATTCAGATTCCCACCAAATTCAAGAGTGGTGAACCAATCAAGGGCAGATGCCTCATAATGAATGGATATGAATAAATAGATATTTTTCTGTGCAAAATGTAACACATAAAAACTTCTTGTATTTGGTGCTGAGGTAAAGTCTGGGCTGCATGAATTAATACTGTAAGACAAAACTGATGAATATGAGAAGTGTTTCCAAATGTTGCTGCAGAAATGTATGGCAGCAGTGAGTGGAGTGGTGTGTGACAGCATGAGGCCTGGGTGGTTTACGATGGGTCAGCGGTCACTGGGGGAGAAACTGGGGGAAAGGCTGAAGAGGACAGGAGTCGGCTCCATGCAGTCACAGCATGCAGGTCAGGTTCAGGATGGAATTTTTATGGCTGCCATTAAAAAAAGTTACTTTTAGATCAGCTTTCTTCTCTTGTTCTGAAATGTGGCCCTGTGTGAAAAGGCATCTGACTTCCTTTTTATCGGTATCTCTGTGAAACAGGAAGTTTATGTGTTAATAGAGATAAAGCACTCTAGAGCTGATCCTGTGCCTGATCTACACACACACCCGTGAAACGACAGAGAGACCGAGAAGAAGAGAGAGAGATAGACAAAGGAACGGATGAGGACGCGATAAAGAGAAGGACAGAAAGAAAGAGAGAGAAAGAAAGAGAAAGAGAAGGAGAGATAAAAAAGAGAAAGAAAGAGAGAGAAAGAAGGAGAAAGAGAAGGAGAGAAAGAAAAAGAAAGAAACAGAGAGAAAGAACAACTAAGAGAGAGGGGAGAAAGAAAGACAGAGAGACAGAGAACAAAAGAAAGAAAGAACAAGAAAGAGAGGGAGGGGAGAAATAAAGACAGAGATAGAGGGCAAAAGAGAGAAAGAACAAGAAAGAGAGAAGGGGGAGAAAGAAAGACAGAGAGACAGAGAGCAAAAGGTAAGAGAGAGAGAAGGGGGAGAAAGAAAGTTAGAGAAAGAGAGAGATAAAGTGAACAGGGACAGAGAATAAGAGAGAAAGCAAGACTGAAAGTGGACAGTGTGGTAATGTAATAATGCCAAGTCACTTTAACTTCACCCAAGTCATCTCTTTCACAATTCTCGTGCTGATATTCTGTCTGAATAAAGCAGAGTTGCACCATTCTCACTTTTCAATCAGACGTCATGTGGGAGAGTTTAAGAACACAGGCAACTGAGGGGCAGGGGAGGGGTCACAAAATCTTAGTAAATGACTCTTAATTCAGTGCTAGGAGTTTCTGCTTTGTGGTGACACTGAAAACGCCACTGCATGTGGCGTCTACAGCGCAAACAGAGCCAAAATTCATTGGAGAAGTGGAGAAGTGCAGGATGTTGTAAGGCAAAATATTACCCAAAGAAGTAAAGTGGAGTGGACTCTTATAGTCACATGTTAACACACCACAGCCTGAACAATATGAAATTCTTTTTCTGTATTTAACCCATTTCCCAAGTGAAGCATGTGTCTGGCACCAATGAGGGGTGCCCAGGGAGCACTGTAGGGACAGTAACTTGGGTGGAGGGGCTCAGTGGGTAGGATACTTGCCTCCGGACCAAAAGGTCATGGGTTCGAATCCTACATTCAGCACCACCACTGGGTTCCTGAGCAAGACCCTTAACCCTAAGTTGCTCCAAGGAGACTGCCCCCTGTAGTTAGGGAATGGAAGTAGCTTTGGATAAAAGCGTCTGATAAATGCCGTAAATGTAAATATAACTTGCTCAAGCGCACCTCTGTGATGACACTAGCAGGGCTGGGATTCAAACCCACAACGTTCTGATTGCAATGCACTAACCACTAGGCAACCCAGCTGTCAATATATATTTTCCAGATTTACCACTATTTTAATATTGGCATACATATAAACACTCAGAAGACAAATGTAGGATTATTAGTTATTTTTAAATGGCAAATTATATTTGTGCTGATGACACTTCAACCCAAGGTTTCAACACATCCAAACACAGTATCCCCCCATTTTTCTAAGAGCACCCAAAACAAAGACTCATACATAAAAAGAAACTTTACCCACATGTTTAGACAGTGCACAGTTTACTAACACTAAATAAACTGAAAAATTGAAAACTGAATTGAAAATTGGGTGGAAATGCTTAAAACACTAAAATTCGAGGACAAGACACAGAGCAGTCATGCGAAGCACTCATGCTACAACATGCTGCAGCAGGCTTGCTGCCTGCACTCTACATGACGTTCTCAGATTGGCTACTTTCAAACCTCCCGCCTCCAAGTTCAGCGGTATTTTACCATTTCAAGACGCACTTTCTATATTTATGAAAATGTAGCTGAATTTACGTTCATATTTGTAACAAAATTATATATATATATATATAATTATCAAGAAAAATATAATTTACTATTTGGCATCTGACTTCCTTTTTTATCAGTATATATAGATATGTATATTTATTGCCACAAAAAAGTTTCTGCATTATTGTAAGGATTTCTGCGTACCATAATCATTTCGGCTCTCAGAAAAAATCTGCGTTAGACTGAATCCACTACTGCTGATCCGCTTAAAAGTGGGTGGGTGGGGGGGTTTACTGTACATCACAATGATTGAATTCTGTAGAAATTGTACAAAAATATAGAAAAATCCATGAAATTAAGTGATGAATATCTAGTTTAATCAGGTCAGCCAAGGACAACACTAAAGTGTGCAGTGTTCTGGACAAGCTAACACTCAGTGACCCAACCTGCAGACTTTTCTTTTAAGAGTTTCGGAAAACTTAATCAGAATTGTGATCTAGAGATCTCCCAGAGTCACACAGGTTTATCTCTATGGCATTGTACTCATTTATGAAGCCATATATTGTGGAATAAAAGTGTATCATCCACTGTACTTCTGTGCCAAAGGTCATGCTGATGTTCCTCTATAGTAATGTGTGCTTTACAAAAGCTCCTCTCAGTTCCTCTCCCGTTATCTCCTGAAATGATTGAACGTTCTCACATGTATCTGGGGTGGCCTAGCTGGTAGGATACTTGCCTGTGAACCAAGAGGTCATGGGTTCAAATCCTACCTTCAGCATACATATCTAACACAACTTATGAGCTCATTTGACCTTAGGAGCCATGGAACAACCCAACATAGTCCTAGACCTGAGCTGTGTCCGAAACCGCGCACTACGTCAGTGCACTGAGGTTTAGTGCGTAGTGCGCACTGCCTGCTGTAGTGCGCACTGCTGTGGGTCAGTGCTGTCTTAAACGGAACACTAACGTTTTACACTTAGCGGAAGTGACGGACTAACATTTGCTCGCGATTCTCCAAAATATCTGGCGGTTTTACCGCAGTGTACATCAGTAAAATAATTTTATTAACGTTACTTACATTTATACGAACCAGCTGCCTCCGTT